>JACXGK010009388.1:0-20117 GCA_016801125.1 Novumbra hubbsi
CCCCCCCCCCCCCTTTGGCCCCCCAATTTGTGCTTCCTCGCACACCTCCGCCTTTTGCACGGGCATGTAGGGAGTTAATTGGACCCTCCGGTGGCCCCTTCGTGCTAGTGTGCTACAATCTCCATGAGAGAAGTGGGGTCCCAGAAGGCATTGCATGATGAAAGCGCTGGCGTCCTTAATTGCATGACACGTGCATTTGTTTGTTTATTTTGTCCACTATGCTCACATGCAAAACAATATACCTCCCGAATAACATTGTTGCCGTTAATGATGTTTGTTCAAATAAAACCGTAGGATTTGTCAAATTCGAAATTTGGGTTGTTTTATTAATTGAAAGTGGACCTTGAATTGCGTCATTCGGTTCAGGATTCCCCAAACTGATATGTTCATGTAGCCCTTAGCCGTCCCACGGAAGTCAGCCTCTTGCTTCTCGTCAACAACAAGTCTCCATGGAGGGCACTAGGAGCAAGTGTTTAGGGCATAGGGACATGGTTGGGAGTGTCTCCTCCGTTCTGGCGGAGACCCTTCGGTTACCACGACTCTCAGGGACGCGGAGAAAGGACTTGTAGCTCCTTATTGTCTTTCCGTCTGACATTACGCCTCATGGTCTGCGAGCCATGACAAATAAGCGTTTGCTACACCTGCCACAACATCTGGTAAACTGTGTGTGCGGACAATAAAGTTTGATTTGATACAGTGTGCTTCCAACAACCCACCCCCCCCCAGCCGCTTATAATGCATTGTATGCAGAACACAGGAAGAACCTCAGGTGTTTGCTGATTGGAAGTAATATGTTCCTGTAGGACAGCACACGCAGCACAACTGCTTAGACACACACACACACAGCAGAATCACTGCCAGCCAGAGCCCCAGTCATGCAGTCAAGTTGTTGTGTTGTTCTCCACTGCTTTGTGTCAACAAAGCACTTTGAGTCATCGGAGTGAGATGAAATCAGTGTGAGATGAACAGGGCTCTCAGCTGGGTTTGCAAATGAGCATGTTGCACTTTTAAACATTGACAGAAAAGAACCAGGTAGTGCGTGAGCTCTCTTCTGCTGCTGAGATGGGTGCACAGAACTGCAACAGCAGATCAGGAAGAGTGTGTGTGTGTGTGTGTGTGTGTGTGTGTGTGTTTGAGAGGGAACTACATCAATACCTCATGCTGGTGTGACATTATCTTGGCCAGCGGGCTGCTACAGTTTGTCTCAATAAAACATGTTCTAATCATTGAATCCTGTCCCTATCACTGAAACATGTCCCAAACACTGAAACTTGTGTTTAACACTGAAACATGTCCTAAACACTGAAACATGTGTTTACCACTGAAACTTGTGTTCTTCACTGAAACTTGTGTTTAACACTGAAACATGTGTTCTTTACTGAAACATGTGTTCATCACTGAAACATGTGTTCATCACTGAAACAAGTGTTCATCACTGAAACAAGTGTTCATCACTGAAACAAGTGTTCATCACTGAAACAAATGTTCATCACTGAAACAAGTGTTCATCACTTAACCACGTGTTCATCAATGAAAAACGTGTTCATCAATGAAAAACGTGTTCATCAATGAAACATGTGTTCATTAATGAAACGTGTTCATCACTGAAACGTGTGCTTTTCACTGAAACGTGTGCTTTTCACTGAAATATGTGCTTTTCACTGCAACATCTTTATGGACAGTGTGCAGTTTGTTGACATGACGTGATGCTTTTTCATCCATGATTTTGCAATAGCTGGAAAGACATCTGAGCCAACTCCACTACATACATGGTTATCTGCTTTGATTGCTTCATCCTGTAACGCATTAAACCCCGTTTCCCAGATGCTTCACTCTCGTTAAACTTCACCAGATTTATTTTATCCACATCATGTAGCATGACAATCTTTCGTTGTAGTTCATTCTTCAGGTGGGGGAAGGTGAGGTCAATTCCCAAATAATGCTTTGTGTTGTTGTTGTTGTTGTTGTTAGTCAACACGTTAGACCCAACAGTACTGGATCGTCTGAGCACAGGATTTCCCCTCACCTGCACTGCCACCTAGTGGCCACAGCATGGCACGACACCAGAGCCCAGACTAAAGTTACTGTAGTGACTTCATCTACACAGCACGCCTGTGAACGGATGCGAGGACTCATCAGGACAAAGCCTGACATGTTGGCGTCCTGTTCCTCACAAAGTGCATGATATAATTAGGATGAATTACGTCATTTTAGAAGTGACCAGGAGGAATTCCTCCCCCGTCTTCAGACCATGGGGCCCGGCTATTTCACGTCCCCGCGCCCGTGACTTAGCGACTCCGTAAGGCAGCCCATACCGAGTGAAGTCCAGGAGCGGGCAGAATGTCATGAAAACACAGGCAACAATAACTGCGTGTCAGAATGAGGGCTGTATGATGGATGGTAATTTCTCTGGGAGTTGAAGCAGTTCAGAGGCCCATGAAGAGTTCAAGAAGCGCTGATGGTCTCCGAGGGAGGCAGTCAGTCAGTGTCAGATGGAGGCAACCAGGTTGCCAGGCGCAGCAGTCACCTCTACTTCTCCTTCCTCCGGCTTTGTAGGTGACTGGTTGGTTACTGATCCCCACTACCACCATATAGCCCGTATAGACACACACATGTACAGCTCAGGCTAAGCTAGTAGCTAGTGGTTATTGAATTAGCTTGCCAGCACAACCTGGGCTTAATGCTTAGCATCACAGGCCAATTGGAGTTGGAGTGATTGGATTGCCAAGTCCATACCTCAGTTGTGCTGCTCGTTCCTGGATTGAAGTCATTCCCGTTTAAGGGTTAACAAAGCTTTGATTAGGCGTATGTGAAATTTATGAGAATTGCTTCTTTGATCTCTGGTACAAATATCCATGTGACATGGACCAGGCTGACGTTGCTGGGAATTGTGACATATTTTCCGGCTTCTATGTTTTTATGTTCCAACCGTGAGGGAACCCTACATACAGAATGTGGTGACATGTTATATCCTTGTGTCAGATCTTGTGGAAGGTGTGTGTGTGTGTGTGTGTGTGTGTGTGTAAGGGGGGGGTTACACCAGCCCACGGGTGTTTTTGATGTTTCCTTCCTGTTGTTGCTCGGTTGAACTGCGGGGCGGTTTGATGTTGACAGGTGACAGTGCCGTCCTGACCCTCTTTATTCTCCCTCTGTCTTCATCTTTCCAATCTCCAGCTCAAATTGAAATTATTCCCTGTAAGATTTGTGGAGATAAGTCGTCCGGCATCCACTACGGGGTGATCACCTGCGAAGGCTGCAAGGTAAGAACATCACGTTATTAGAACATCACTTCCTGCAGGCGTTGACATGGCGATGGCACTGATGTTCTGTCTGTGACTCTGGTTGTGTCTGTGGTTGTCTGTTGTTGTCTGTTGTTGTCCCCCTCACCGCCTCTTTTGTTCTTTCTGACTTAGAAACATTTCAAAGAATTTTCTGTCAGAAACCTCTGAAGTAAAACTCTAAAGTAGAGTTTTCCGAGGGAACTTCAAAGTTATAAAAAACAAAGACTCTGAGTTGGTTGTGATTCAGAACTGGCGTTTTGGTTCCATTGAGAATTGGGGAAGTATAATGTTCATCCTCCATTCAGACAACAACACAATAATTAAGTTGTAGGAAAACCTGCAAGGTTGAAAACCTTGGCGAGGGATTTTCTACTTTGTTTTATTTCTGATTAATGTCAGCTGTCTTAGCTCCTCCGCTGTTATGATCCAAGTCTTCTTAATAGTCTTCACTGCCCGTCATTGTTGCTCTTGCTGAGCTTGACTCCTCACACCAACAACAACTTGTCTTGAACAGGACTATGGCATCTGGCTTTGTTCTCTCGCTCTCATTACTGCTACTAAGGCGAAGTGGCATTCAATGTATTTCAGGGGGCGAACAGCAGTGGGTCATTACTTACTCTATTAAGTGTAGTGAGGGACATTGTTTAGCCTTAGCTTCCTTAGACAGAGAGAGAGAGAGAGAGAGAGAGAGAAAGAGAGAGACAGAGAGAGAGAGAGACAGAGAGAGAGACAGAGAGAGAGACAGAGAGAGAGACAGAGAGAGAGAGACAGAGAGAGAGACAGAGAGACAGACAGAGACAGACAGAGACAGACAGAGACATTCAGAGAGAGACAGAGAGAGAGAGAGACAGAGAGAGAGACAGAGACACAGACAGACAGACAGAGAGAGAGACAGAGACACAGACAGACAGACAGACAGAGACAGACACAGACAGACAGACAGACAGACAGAGAGAGACACAGAGAGTAAGAAAGCATCATTAAGGCAGCTGTCTGATGGTCAGGTTTCTAGTCATTACACACGATATGCTTATGAAGGAGATTGTGGATCTAAATCAGAGCTTCTCAAAGGATTTGGGCCTTGTCTATTCTGACATGCAGTGCTTTGTGTGGCCTGGCCATGTAAAACCTGTAGTATATTCAGTACATTACATCCAAATACTCTTTTTTAATGTTTTGACAGGTTCTCATGGGTTCTCAAGGAAGCAGAACACATGCATGTTCCTGAGAGTAACATATTTTAGGAACCGATTCATAATATAAAAATATTCTGGATGAGTTAAATACAGTTAAATATATACATAAAGAAAATACCTCTGTATTTAGACTCCCACACTCATAAATGTGTTTCATTTATGTAACCCTGGTTTTAAAACACAAGCACGGTTATTATACTTTCCCTGTTTCCTTGTTTGACGACCCCACATGTGGGAAATGCTGATCTACATGCCGTCTTTTAATGTTCCGTTGGAATCACTTAACCAAACATTCCCGTAAAGCCAGACAATTATCTCGTTTTAATCAGCCTTGGGGTCACAGACATCTCTGATGACACGCGTGAAGAGGGAGGAGCTGTGCTTTGAACTGGAGAACTCCGGCCGACCCCAACCTCTTTCTCACGTGAACTCCTTTCCACCTCCAGGGTTTCTTCAGGAGGAGCCAGCAGAGTAATGCAGCATACTCCTGCCCTCGTCAGAAGACCTGTCTGATCGACAGGACCAGCAGGAACCGATGCCAGCATTGTAGACTACAGAAATGCCTGGCTGTGGGAATGTCTCGAGACGGTATGAATGACCTGTCCTGTACACACTCACGCACACGCACGGTCAAACCCATACAAACACGGGTGGTATGGTCGTCAATATGGGTCACGAGAATGTAATTACTCTTGAAAAGACAAATACACACCTTGCCCGGTGCATGGCCGACTGTGTTGCTATGACGACGTTGCTCCCCCCCCCCACAGCCGTGAAGTTTGGCCGCATGTCCAAGAAGCAGAGGGACAGCCTGTACGCAGAAGTCCAGAAGCATCGCCTTCAGCAGGCCCAGCAGCTGCAGAGAGACCACCATGCCCACCACAACCCACAGACCCCGGGGGAGGCCGAGCCCCTCTCTCCCCCCTACGGCCTCACGTCCGGCGGCCTCACAGACCTCCACGAAGACCTGGGGGGCTACATGGAGGATCACAGCCCAGATGGAAGCTCCGTGGCCTCCAAGGGGGGCTCCGACTCGGGAGGAGGAGGCCTGGGGGGGTTCTACCTGGACATTCAGCCGTCCCCTGACCAGTCTGGTCTCGATATCAATGGTATAAAACCAGAGCCTCTGTGTGATTATGGTTCCAACCAGGGTTTCTTCCCCTACTGTTCCTTCGCCAACGGAGAGACGTCTCCCACAGTCTCAATGGCTGAGCTAGGTGAGTGGGAAGTAGGGGAGGGTGGGCTGGAGGGGAAAGGGGGAGGGATGAGGATGGAAGTGGGTCAAGGAAGGGGGTGGAGAGAGGGAAAGGGAGAGACGTCTCCTGCCTCGTCCATGGCTGGGTTGGGTCCTGGATAGGGGAAGGTAAGATGGGGGGAGAGAGATAGAGGCGAGGGGAGGTTAGTTGTGGGATGGAGAATGACAGGTGGAGGAAGTTAAGGGATGAGGTAAGTTGTGGGATGGAGGGATGGACAACGACAGATGGAGGAAGTTAAGGGATGAGGTAAGTTCTGGGATGGGGGGATGGACAACGACAGAAGGAGGAAGTTAAGGGATGAGGTACGTCGTGGGATGGGAAAAGAGGCAGGGTTACAGGGGATGACTAAACATCTGTCAGACAGACGTTCAACCATATGGGTGGAGATAAGGGATGGAGGAAGGAGAAAGACAGACAGAGGAGAGAGAGAACCGACAGAAGGTAGATAGACAATAAGAGAGAACAGACAGAAGGTAGATAGACACAGAGAACAGACAGAAGGTAGATAGACACAGAGAACAGACAGAAGGTAGATAGACACAGAGAACCGACAGAAGGTAGATAGACAATAAGAGAGAACAGACAGAAGGTAGATAGACACAGAGAACAGACAGAAGGTAGATAGACACAGAGAACAGACAGAAGGTAGATAGACACAGAGAACAGACAGAAGGTAGATAGACACAGAGAACAGACAGAAGGTAGATAGACACAGAGAGTGCAGAGCCACGGGCCGATAGGACACCAAAGGTGGTTTAAAATAGCAGGAGGTTGGAAACTCATCTTCAGAGCTCATTAGAACTGTGGCCTGGTAATTAGTACTGTGTTAATTAGCTGCGGTTGGGAACCGGAGGGGCGTGTGTTCAGGGAAATCACTTCCTTACTCTCCCCAGAGTGCCCAGGAAGATAGGTTCTTCTTTCAACAAAAGCATTTATTATTGCGATATCCCCTTCATTTCCCCTCCTATAGCCAATAATGGCTTTTGTTTTCGATTTAAATGAGTGTGTTGCTCTGGGGAAAACTGCCCTCCATTAAGGACACACTGTTTGACCGCGGCTTTCCAAGATAAATGTGGGAGCTGTATGTGACGTTAAATGGTAAACCCTAAACTCCTTGGTAAATGTGGGAGCTGTTTGACGTTAAATTGTAAACCCTAAACTCCTTGATAAATGTGGGAGCTGTTTGTGACGTTAAATGATAAACCCTTTTTCCCCTCTAAGGTTAGTTTACAGAATATTGAAACATGGTGTAAATTATGCAAACACAACTGATTTGAAGGTCCTGGGTAGATCATTGGTTCCCAACCAGTGTAGATCATTGGTTCCCAACCTGTGTAGATCATTGGTTCCCAACCAGTGTAGATCATTGGTTCCCAACCAGTGTAGATCATTGGTTCCCTACCAGTGTAGATCATTGGTTCCCTACCAGTGTAGATCATTGGTTCCCAACCAGTTTAGATAATTGGTTCCCAACCAGTGTAGATCATTGGTTCCCAACCAGTGTAGATCATTGGTTCCCAACCAGTTTAGATCATTGGTTCCCAACCAGTGTAGATCATTGGTTCCCAACCTGTGTATATCATTGGTTCCAAACCTGTGTAGATCATTGGTTCCCAACCTGTGTATATCATTGGTTCCCAACCAGTGTAGATCATTGGTTCCCAACCTGTGTAGATCATTGGTTCCCAACCAGTGTAGATCATTGGTTCCCAACCTGTGCAGGTCATTGGTTCCCAACCTGTGCAGGTCATTGGTTCCCAACCTGTGTAGATCATTGGTTCCCAACCTGTGTAGATCATTGGTTCCCAACCAGTGTAGATCATTGGTTCCCAACCTGTGCAGGTCATTGGTTCCCAACCTGTGTCCTCTGGGTTCTGCAGTTGTTTTTTTCATTTTTCCCCTTAAAAAGAATTATAGGTAGAGGAATATTCATAAAAAATTGTAAATGCACATTTCAGGAAATGGTTCTAATCAAATTGTTTCACACATATACTCTTTCTGTACAACACAAGATACAAATAATACAAGACAGGAGAAACGTGTGTTTGAAGTGCCGCTTTAACAGATGAGTAGAAGAACTCTCTCAATCACTGTGTAGAATGCTGTCTGAATAATTTCACAAGTACTGAAACACATCAGAATAGTGGAAGGGAAAATCAACCACCATAGGAATTTGAACAGTATGTGAACAGTAGGCCTTGGAAGAATATCCCTGTATTGAAACAATCTTATGGCGTCGGGGTATGAAAACCTTGAACCAAGCTAAGAAAAGTGTAGCCGAAGTGTGCTGCTGGAATAAACAATGTAAACTAAAACTCTCAGTTTGGACCGGCTCATTAGCGTGAAAACCAAGGCTTGCTCTAAATGTGGGACTGGGCCAGTTATGATTCTCCGGGTCGTTCATGACGTCCTGATACTGTGTCCCATAGAGCACCTGGGTCAGAACATCTCCAAGTCCCACCAGGAGACGTGTCAGTACCTGAGGGAGGAGCTACAGAGCATGACCTGGCAGGCCTTCCTTCAGGACGAAATAGAGACTTACCAGAGCAAGGTAATAGAGGCACTTTACACATGTGCCAAACATAATACACCTGTTATAGTACACCCTACATAGTATACCATATATGGTACAACCTACATAGTACACCCTACACATTATACCATATATAGTACACCCTACATAGATTGCCATATATGGTACAATCAACATAGTAAACCCTACACAGTATACCATATATAGTACACCATGCATAGTACACCATACATTGTACAACCTACATAGTACACCCTACACAGTATGCCATATATAGTACACCATACATAGTACACCCTACACATTATACAATATATAGTACACCATACATAGTACACACTACACAGTATACCATATATAGTAAACCCTACACAGTATACCATATATAGTACACCATGCATAGTACACCATACATTGTACAACCTGCATAGTACATTCTACACAGTATACCATATATAGTACACCATACATAGTACACCCTACACATTATACAATATATAGTACACCATACATAGTACACACTACACAGTATACCATATATAGGTACACCCTACAGAGTATACCATATATAGTACACCATGCATAGTACACCATACATTGTACAACCTGCATAGTACATTCTACACAGTATACCATATATAGTACACCATACATAGTACACCCTACACAGTATGCCATATATAGTACACCATACATAGTACACCCTACACATTATACAATACATAGTACACCATACATAGTACACACTACACAGTATACCATATATAGTACACCCTACAGAGTATACCATATATAGTACACCATGCATAGTACACCATACATTGTACAACCTGCATAGTACATTCTACACAGTATACCATATATAGTACACCATACATAGTACACCCTACACATTATACAATATATAGTACACCATACATAGTACACACTACACAGTATACCATATATAGTACACCCTACACAGTATACCATATATAGTACATCCTACACAGTATACCATATATAGTACACCCTACACAGTATACAATACATAGTACACCATACATAGTACACCTAACGTAGTAACCTTGACACCAGACTCTACCCAAGCCAGTAACAATGGCATCTCTGTCTGTCTCTTTTCTCTCACTCGTTTCTTTATCTCTTAACTCTCTACTCTCGAAATGATTCTCTTCCTTCTAGTCTGCCTCTCTTTATCTTTCTCTGTTGTCATATTCTTCTTATAACCGCTTTGTGGACGTTGTTTGTCTGTAATTTGCTGTATCTGTCATCAGCCTGAGGAAGTGATGTGGCAGCTTTGTGCCATCAAGATAACCGAGGCTATCCAGTACGTGGTGGAGTTTGCCAAACGCACCGATGGCTTCATGGAGCTCTGCCAGAACGACCAGATCGTGCTGCTCAAAGCAGGTGCGCCGTTTTGACAAAGATAACTGTAATTGTAAAACCATAGACGTATGGCTTATAGAAAGGACTTGGAACCAGAAACCCTGACACCTGAGAAATGTCTACCTGTCCACTCGTTGAGCCAGACATCTGTTCTACAGATTTAATTTCTGTGGATTAAACCCTATTCTGTGGCCTTCCTCTTTGGTGTTTTTGCATTTTGCAGCAGAGCCGCAGACATTCTCATCCACTTACAACCATCCAGTAGGGTTATATGCTTAAGGACAGGCTGACCCTTCAGTAACCGGCCTTGTTCCTCGGGTTGCAGCTCAACTCTTGTCTCCTTGTGGGAAGCGAGCAGCAGAAGCAGCTTAACTGTGGTTACGTATGAGTGAAGATGCGTATGAGTGAAGATGCGTATGAGTGAAGATGTGCTGGGTGATGCTAGGTTGTTAGAACATGCCCCCCACGTCATCAGGGCTCTGGGCTCAGGTCCTGCGTAGGGACGGGGTGACATGGTGTCGGTGGCAACATGATTATATCCACACTCCACTGAAAGACCATCTGGATGAGTTACATGCCAGGTGACTTTTATCTATTTCTGAGCGTTTAGAATGAAGAAAGTGACTTGAATTCCTGACTGGTTATATGATGGATTGTCTTGTAACGATTCCAAAACCACTGTGGTGCTTAGTCGTCCTGAGTGACTATGATGCCAGAAGGGACTGTATGCATAACGTGATCCAAGTTGGGATCAGAAACTAGGAGGATTATTGCTGCCTTGATTGTGCCTTGACAATGACTTGTTTGATTCTGTGTTGTGGCCTCGGTGCAGGTTCTCTGGAGGTGGTGTTCATCAGGATGTGTCGAGCCTTTGACTCTCAGAACAGCACTGTCTACTTCGACGGGAAGTACGCTGGCCCGGACGTCTTCAAAGCGTTAGGTCAGTCAAGTGTCAGTTACTGTATCGCTGCATTCAAGTGGGAACTGTTGTGCAGAATATTCACCGAGTTTAATGTATTTAAGAAAATAGATGACGTTATTATTAATATTAGAGTTTTAAAGGTCCAACAAAGCAAAAATGTTGATTAAAGAAGTTACTAAAATTAAAAAACAAATGTGAATCTAGTGATGTTTGAGCTTCTGTCCACGGGATCCTGTGGGTTCACCATGGATTTAATATGAGAATCCAGGTCACCTTGTTTGTTATAATGCAAAAGTAAAAAAAACAAACACACATCCTTGATCATCACTCCGACTCTGAGATGCTTAGACGCCCCTCATTCGTCACTCCGTTTGACCGCTCCGCTCGCCCTCCATGATGTGATGGGATGTGATTCGCCAGGCGACACAACCCGACTCCTGCTGCATGCTGTGAATGCAGGGTCCTCTGATGTACGTCGGTTCAGATCCCCTGCCTTGTTCTGTGGCTTCTCTGTTTCATGTCTTCCCTGTCACATTTTACCTCCAGCTTCTGTTGTCTCCCTCCCTTTCTCTCCCCCACCCTCCCACCCTGCCTCCCGTCTGATCTGACAGGTTGCGATGACTTGATCAGCTCCGTCTTTGAGTTTGGGAAGGGTATGTGTGCCATGCACCTCTCCGAGGAGGAGATAGCCCTGTTCTCCGCGTACGTTCTGATGTCGGCAGGTAAGCTCCATGGCTCCTCTCATTAAGTCACTGTAAACAACTTTAAGGCTGTCACGTTGGATATTCCAGGGCGGAATATTCCGTTAACCGCCGTCCCTGTCATGTCTTGTGCGTGTGCAGATCGGACATGGCTCCAGGAGAAGTTAAAGGTGGAGAAGCTCCAGCAGAAGATCCAGCTGGCTCTCCAACATGTCCTCCAGAAGAACGGCAGAGAGGACGTGGTTCTTACCAAGGTAAACTGAAACAACTCTGCTGGTCTTCATAAGGGCGTTTATAAAATACCCTGAATGTTACTTGGTGTGAGGTTTCCACTCTGAGAAAAACACCAACGTATAGTGGATTCACAATGCGGACAGACTTAACAGAACTACTGTCGTGAATGCAGGTAGAATAATCTAAGTTGTGAAGATGCGAGATGAAGAGATTTGAATCGTAAGAGTATCATTCAATTAAAATGTTTGTCATTTACCCTATTTATTTATTTACTGTAATTTGCAGTAATGTAGATGAATAAATGTTGCGGGCACATTTAGATAACTCAATTGTAATTGCATCCATCTGGATGTAGGCACATAGACAGAGTGGTATATGTTAAAGCAAGCACGTTTTATTTTGTGTACAGGAAAACATTTTCTTTAGGTGTTGGAAGAAAGGCTTGTGATTGCTTGCATTTCAGTTGGAAAGAGGGCGGAGCTTGGATTACAAATGGCATAGGAAGAACATTATAGCCCTGCTATTACTATAAAAACTAACCTTGCACTAATCACTAACACTTATCTAAACTTAACTCAAAACCTAACCTTGATCCTTTTCTAAACCTAACCTTGACCCTTTCCTAAACCTAACCTTTAACCGTTGCTAAACCTAACCTTAACCCTTACCTAAACCTAACCATGACCCTTACTTACCTGAAAATGTTTTGTATAGTAGACACAAAACATATATTTTTTTCATGTGCGTGTCACGGATTTCCCAGCAGGATTGAGGCGCCGTCAGTCCGGCAGACAAGTTTCTCCGGTGTGCCGGAAATGCCCGTCAGCCGGAATCCTAATGTCCTCCTCTCTCTCCTGTCTCCTCAGTTGATATGCAAAGTGTCAACCCTCCGGGCGCTAGTCAGCCGACATACGGAGAAGCTGACGGCCTTCAAGGCGACGTACCCAGACATCGTCCGGGCTCACTTCCCCCCGCTGTACAAGGAGCTGTTTGGCTCAGACTTCGAACAGGGATCTATGACATAAACGGCCAGCCCAGCACGCACCCACCATGTACTGAGTCTCGCTCATTGGTACTGTAGCCTCGTTGACGGTCGGTGTTGACCTTTGACACTGCCCGAGCCCCCACCTGCACTTACCCGGATAGTTAAACTTGACGACGGGGCTGAACAATAAAGGAGCCACCTTCACACCTTCATTTCTCCGTTGCGTTCATCTTTCTTTTCCTCCGCGCCGGATAACGAACTGGATTTCTGGTGGTCGTGGCGACGGCGATGCGGAAGTGTCCGGCGCCGGACGGGACGCGGGTCTGACGACAACGCCTGGATGTGGACATCATGTTACGGGGGGGGGGGTCCCAGGGGGTTGCTGCCCGCTTGCAGGACCTTCTGCCACCTGACCCTCAGAGCGCCGAGGAGAGGAGGAGAGGAAGTCACCACCAAAATAATGACCAGGATGCGTCCTGAATGGCACGCTACTCCCTACGTAGTGCTCAACATTTCAGCAGGGCTTCTGCGGTCAAAAGTGGTGCACTACATTTGAGGGAATAGTGTGCCAGGTGTCAAATGTCATCTCTTTCCACGGTCCTACAGGGTATATTGCTATGCTGATAATGAGTACATACATACTATATTTGAGAAATGAATCGATATTTTTAGAATCTATTTTAAAGAACCTATTATTGTTGTCATGTTTACTACTATGTGTCTAGTTCTCTCATTGGCTCCGGTTGACCAGACACCTTTACCCTCCTCTGACTATTTAGGTAATGACTTGTGGACGTTTTTGCATGTTGCCTCGTGTGTTTTCGTCACAGCCGACGACACGGGAATTCCGACGCGATAAATGAGCCCGTTTCCACGACTACTGTCTGATATCTGACACGTCCCATGTCCCTGTTCACGTATGTTGCGCCTGCGTTGATCTTTCCGTGGATTTGATTGGCCAACCCACCATGTCTCTCACCACGGCCACAACCACTATTTCACCAGAGCCACTGTACCAAAGATGGTCAATATTTACTGAGATGAACAGCTCTGCTCCTCTCAACCGTGTGTTTCCCCCCCAGTTTGACATCTGGGCCGGCTTAGATCGCTGACATCCATTAACATTCTGAAGGAGCTGAACACCTCGACTTTCCTCCGTCCCCTACTCGCCCAGCCGACCACAACATGAGATCTCCAGTTAGGCCTGTTAGTTTGTTTTTGACTGACTTGCAACCTATTTTATATCTGAAAGGTATGACCGTCAATTCACATGATTTTGAACAAGCGAGAAATCCCACCACTGAATAGGCAGAGGACCTGTGTGCTCTGATTGGCCCAAGCGGTGGGGAAGCTGGGATGCCAAACCTCCTAAGTAACTCTGAAGAAGCCCCCCGACTCCTTAGTTAGTGGCCACATTGTGCTGGGCGTTAGGATGGCCACTAACATCCATCCCTGTCACCTGACAAACCCGGACCATTTTGGTCATTTTGATTGGGAAACATCAAAGACAGAGTGGACGTTTTACCC
Source organism: Novumbra hubbsi (assembly GCA_016801125.1). Lineage (NCBI taxonomy): Eukaryota > Metazoa > Chordata > Actinopteri > Esociformes > Umbridae > Novumbra > Novumbra hubbsi. Next base: position 14,022 of record JACXGK010009388.1, read on the forward strand.
AACGTCATAGCAGTTCAGTCGAATGGCTGTCTAGTAATGCCACCTAGTGGCTGAAAAGTGTACCGCTCTTCTCCTGGCTCCGTAGCCATTGATGACATGCACAGATCCAGCACAGCTGTGTCCAGTCTCTCGCAAGCTGAGCCCTTATTTTCTTTTTTTTCTAATGTTTTGGCCTCTCGAGTGTGGGTCCGTGTCTGTTGAAGACGAGTAGGAGGAAGATGTTGACCCATAGCAATGTCCACAGCCACTCTTGTGTCCCTCTGAGGTCGATGTGGAGATATCATGTGGGAAGATTATCAAAGCCTTGTCTGGTAGCAAATAGCACTTAAATATATAAGCCATGGAAGAAACAGAAAGCACTTACTGTTTGCTAAGAAGGAGAGTAGTGTTGACCGGATTCAGTGGTTGTTTTGTGTTGTTGCTCCCTCACTTGTTTTTGTGTAGTCCTGTAGTATGTGCAGTTGTTAGACACTTTCACATGGTTGTGTATGTGTGTGTATAAAGTCATGTGTGTGTGTATCAAGTCTTATGTGTGTGTGTGTATCAGCTTTTGTGTGTGTGTGTATCAAGTCCTGTGTGTGTGTGTGTCATGTGACGTCAGCTTGTTTTGCACATCAATCTGAACTCGTTCTGCAATAATAAAGCACATGATCTAGAAGTTCTTTGCTACTGTTCCTCAGGAAAGATTCAGACGTTTTCTTCTCTTGAAGTCTGTTGTGTTGTTATTGTCTCGGTAGCGAATGTCAGCTGAACCCATCTCTATATATCACTTGGCAGGAACCCTCAGTTGAACCCATAAGAGTCTCTCACTCTGTTCTGTTTTCATTCATCATGACATCCCCAACATAGGCTGTAAAGTAATCGGACGCGGGGTAGGTTTTTACATGAATTATATTATAACCCCCCCCCCTACTGCAAAAGTGTCAGAGAATCGAAGCAATGCTTGCACTATCGAACCCACTTGATTCATATTGATAATGATATTCTGGTGAACACTCAGGGAGCCTAGAAATCACAGTAGCAGAGAGGATTTTGTGGAAAAAAATGAAATAATAATTGAAAAAAGGCAAATGCTCTGCAGTTTTTCTCAGCAAATAGCTTGTTTTGTGTTGCTTTGGTGTATCAATTGGTTTTGTGATTGTTTATGTACCATGTGTAGACCTTTGTATGTGTCTGTTTGTGTATGTGTTAGTTAACACTATGCTGATAACATCCAGTAGTGACGCTAGACAAGGCTTTAATAGTTAAGGACATCCGTGTTGTCAGCTGGGAAGGCTGTTTTTGTCGTTCTTCGTGTGTTTCTCCTCACACTCAGTCCATCTCACCACATCGCTACATGCGAAAGTAGCCTCTATCTCCAAAGCACAGTAGTGAAACTGCATTTCTCAAAAAGTCATGAAAGTAACTTTAGCCATAACCGAATGTCAAGCAATAATGATGTAAATGTTGTAATAGTATTTCTTCTTTGTGAATAGTTTGAAATATTGCATGACAATGCAAATTCTAATTTGTCACATTTCAGTTCATTTTAGTTGTATTTTCCTCTTTATTCTGAAATCAGTGTGTTTCTTTTTCTTGTACATGTATGACTGGTTTGATGCTAAGAGCTATGAATTTATAGATGTATCTTGTATAAGGATGCATAACTGCCGTAACTGTCCAAAGCTCTTACGTTCTTCAGAAAAACAGGTTGGAAGGTTTCTGGATTCGGGAGCAATTATCCATCCAAAATCTCTATACAATCTAGAAATTTGGGAAAAGTTACCGGAATTGTGCAACTAGAATTTTGTCCATCCCTTTTTAAATTCACCATATGTAATTACATCTATATATTCGGTTTGTACAGGCCAGGCGAGAGGAAAATACTGCTATAGATGCCTATTCAGTGCAAATATGTAATAGTACAATATCTGTTTTTAATCTCGCTCTTATAGATTTTAGTTGAGTAGATAAGTAGAATGCAGGGTTCTTGTTGTTCAGATGTTTGGTGCTAGGTCCCTTCTTTGAACAGGCCCTTCGGTTCTAGATGGTTCTAGATTGCACCACTTTTTTGGTTCCCTTGGTTCCACTGAGTACTGATGGGTTGTTGATGTTAAGACTAAGTGATTATGATGAATAATGATCATTGTAAGATGACGTATTTTCCCAGCTGATGCCTGTATCAGTGAATCAGCATTGGGACAGCTATATTTCTTTTCTATGTACATTTAGGTTTGTTAGGGGAATAAAAAACTGCATTGGTTTTTATACAGATAACAGAATAGAGTTGCAGCAACTGAGGTTCTAGTCTCAGATTAAAATGTGTTTGTTTGGTTATTTGAGTCGGGCTTAAAAGCAGTATTTGTAATAATGTCATTTCTTCTTTAAACCTGTGTAAAGAAGTGATTGTGAAAGCCATTGGTTGGAGCTGAAGCAGTGGACTGGCTGAGTCCAACCCATCAGATCGGACCAACATGGCAGGTTTTTATCGACCAAAATGACTTGGCAGTAATACATGAAGTCACCCTATGGATTTGTCAAAACATAACCGCAAGAGGATTCTCATTGATCAAAAGAATTGGTAGACTTTGGTACAGTCTTCAGATTTTAAGTTGGATATTAAGTTTATGAATCACACAATATCAGAGTTTTGCTCGACACATATTGTACATCAGATTGGAAAATGTAAAATCCTGTAAAATGTGTGCTACTATTGATAGGGCAGAGTGTGACTGAAGCCACAAACACCTTCTCCAGTATACTGCTATGAAATCAGATCAGTTCAATCTGAGTTCATTCTGGCTGATTATTTTATCTTTATCTTACTTGCTAGCCAGGGCCGTACGATAAAAGAATAGACAATCTATTTTAATGTTTTTCTAAGATGGATTACATTTGTGTCTTTGTTCTTTTAAAAATAAGACCATTTCCACACATGTTTGATGTAGAAAATAGAACAAAGAATGGAACGTAAAAAATAAACTTTGTTAATGAAAAAAAACAAGGATTTTAACTTAACCAGCTACAACATCATGTAATTTTTTCATGTTTTGATGTCACATATTTGCTACTGATCTTTAAGATGATGACATAAGGACATGTACCCTTTTATTCAGCTCTTTTAAACTCTTTCTCCTCCGTTGTCCTTCACAACAGCTACTTTGTTCTCTGTCTGATTAATAAATACAAAATAAGTATTTTGTAAATACAAACTGTAAAGCAAAATAAGAAATGCAATGTTGTCTTTTAAATACTTTTCATTCTAATATGATGAATATTGTTATATTGTACTTAGAAAACAAACTGTACCTTTAATATTATTATCTTTATTGAAAGAACAATGGACACATCAGTTTTCGATGTGTGTAATCTGTGGATATCCCAGAATAAAAATGACAGCTTTGAGAAAAGCTTGTACACATACATTTCCTGTCGTTTTTGTGTTTAATATATAGATTACATTCCATAGTATATAGATTACATTCCGTAGTATGTAGATTATTGCTAAATATTATTCGCTTGATCGATACTGTTGATACTATTGAAAATGTTTGGTATTTAAAAATAGGCAATACTGAATATATATTTTAGTACCAATTAAGTACTATTTAGAGAAATGTATGTAATTTTTATACAAACGTTTAAGTTTTAGTGAGCAAGAACTCACTATGGCTCAAGTCGAATCTGTTTAACTTTTTTGAATAAGGCCCAATTGTCAAAAAGCATTTCTTTTACTGTATATTTGTAATTGTTTAATTGTACATTAAACAACTTCCAGTAGAGGGCGCTAAAGTGCATTGAAGAAGAGATTGCAATTGCAGAAGCTGTTGTCTTTCACAGGACAGCCTAGGCATAGACTGATGCCGAGTAATATCAATTAGGGTTCTTCTTTGACTCTAAATGTTTATTTCCAATGTTATTTTCCCTTGGAGGTAGTATGGATTAAAGAAATCTAAATTGATGAAGGTTCTTGCAGGAAAAATTCAACTTTTCCTGTCATCTTGGTAAGTGTATTATATTTATAAATTATAGGAACATGCCTGTGAACAGACCTCCAATGTAAGTTCAGCTAGGAAATGATACACCTTTAGGATGCACCACTGAAATTACAATAAACATAAATATATGCATCATTAAAAAAACTATGGACATTCATAGGTGTGTATTTTCATAGGCCCTGTCAGTTGTGGGCGGATGAATTGCTGGGTTATTGTCCTGGGTTGTGGTGCTGGTGAGGGTAACAGAGACATGGGGACCGTTTCAGGAAGTCTTCACGTTCCCCAGATTCCAATTGAGAAACTCTGGGACGTTATGTATCGGTAGTAGCACAACACTGTCCTGGAGCTCACTGACGCCCTGATCCCGGTCAGGAAGGAGATCCCCCAGGACACCATCTGCCGTCTCATCAGGAGCCTGGCCAGACGTTGTGGGGAGTGCATCCAGGCATGTGGGGGCCATACACACTACCGAGTCACAATATGAGTTGCCGTGGTAAAATTCACACAAGCTGGAACAGCTGGTGATTTCAATTGTTTACTTTGGTGTGAGTTTGAATCCAGACCTCAATCGGTTGGTGATTTTAGTTTCCATTGACCGCTGTTATGGCATTTTGTGCCATGTTTTTGTTGTCTGTGATCGCTCAATCGATTACCCTGGGACTTTAAAAGCTGTTTGTGTAGTGCTTTTCTTTCTTGCCTATTTTTTTGTTTTGAGACTTTATGCTGGGAGTTTGTTTGTGGTTTTCACTCCCCTGTATTGTTGTGTGTTTCAGCCTGTCCTCCTGCTGTTTACCCCCCTACCTGGTAAGGGAAAGAAAGGAGTGCCCATGGGTTTACCTTTGCATGTAGATAACCAAATGTTTTATACACTAGGTTAGTCGGGCGGGTGTCACCCCTGTAATCTATGGCCATCAGGTAGGGAAGCGGAGTAGGGACAGAGTTTTGGTTAGGAAGGTTTAGGAAAGAAGGGACTATTTTGTGTTTAATTTCATTCCTTTGACCCCGAATCCCAAAGATTCCCTTCTCCTACCTTCCCTATGGTATGTACCTGTTTTGTGTACGCATTGTATGTACCTGTTGGTGTTGTATTGTAATGAATTTTGGTATGAAGCAGTAAACGACCCCAGAGGTCATTTCTAGCAGATCTGGTTGTCTTGTTTTGCATCCCCAGTCCTCTTCCCCGTCCCTGTCCAGTTTCATTGTCTGCCCCTGCATAGGCCTTTACGTCTCCCCTCCACCTGAGACACACTTGGGGTGGGAACAAAATATTCTCAAAGAATTACACCATGTGCTGTGAAGATTTTGATCTTTAATAAATTCTGATCATCGAGACCCGATGTTTGATTTAAGTGTTGCCTTTTTTTGGAGCAGTGTGTTACCATAGTCTGGTCAAGCACATTAGTCGTTTCTTTCTACTCATTCTAATTTGATCTTCCTGGGTGAGAGAAAAGCATTTCAAGACAAATCTTTTTTTTCATATTGCAAGTGACTATCCAGAGTGCTGGGAGTTTTATGTTCTACTTTAGTCGACCCTTGGTCTTCTCAGACGAAACAGTCGATCTGCGGTTATGCAAACGTTTGGTCAGTCAAAGACATTCACTCTTCTTGGCCAGCTGTGCTTATGTGGTACAGCACAATAACATAATTTGAATAAAAGTATTGGTTATTTTTTTGATTTACACGTGTATAGTTAATTGTATACGTACAAAGACAAAGACTTGCTTTTCAGAAAAATGCACTAAACAGACATGTTATCAGTGGAATGTTATCAGTGGAGTCCATTGCCGTTAATCGTCTGGTAGATCATTACCTATCTGATTTCTTTAACTCAGCAGCATGAGCTATTCATAGCATGTGCTGCTCTTGAAACACAGAGGCTGCACACAAAGAACGCTTGTCAGATGGAGTTCAGACATGTATCTGTGCAAAACAGGGTGTGTCAGGTCACTGATAATCTATGTAACTACATACACAAGAGGTAGAGAAGCAGGTATATATTTGTGACAATAAAGTCAGTCATGTATCTCCCCCTCCCTGCTAAGCCCACCCCTTACTCCTCCCCTAACCCTCCCAGCTAACCCCCCCAACCATAACCCTCCCAGCTACCCCCCTCCTCAAC
>JACXGK010009389.1:0-20122 GCA_016801125.1 Novumbra hubbsi
TGTTCCTGTTCTTAGCGGGCCGGAGAGGAACCCAGTGTGGTCTCGTGTTCCTGTTCTTAGCGGGCCGGAGAGGAACCCAGTGTGGTCTCGTGTTCCTGTTCTTAGCGGACCGGAGAGGAACCCAGTGTGGTCTTCTGCTTTTGTAGCCCATCCACATTTTAATGAGTTTTTTGTCCAAAGATGCCTTCTCCACACCACTGTTGTAAAGAGAGTATTTGTGGCTTTTCTGTCAGCCTTAACGAGTCATTTTCGTCTGGACCTTTCTCACAAGTGTTTTTACCCACAGACCTCACTGGATGCTTTTAGTTTATGGCACCATTATCGGTAAACTCGAGAGATGGTAACACATGAAAACCCCAGGTGGTCGTTAGATTTCCACATCCAGCACCTAAAATTATACGGCGGTCATTGTCGCTTTGCTCCCGCATTCCCATTCTAATGTTTAGTCAGACAATTCACCTCTTCACCATGTCTGCATGCTTTATATATTATATATATTGTTGATGCAAACAGTGGGTGGCAGCTAATGAACATTTGGCTTGCATTTAAACCCTGCAGTGGGCAGTCACAGACCTCACCCACACAGTGACAGTCAGCTGTTGTGGTGCATCCTCTGCAGCGCCTCATCTCTACGATGTTGTTCTTCCCACCTCACATGGTGGGAGATGGTGGTCCTGAGGTGTTTCAATGTTTCATCCCATTCCTCAATCTCAAGGAGGAACGGGGTGGGTGTGTGTGTGAGTGTGTGTGTGTAACTGACCCTGTCCCGCCTGTCGCATTTCAGAAGTTCCACTAAACTAGCTATTGCCTAAGGTTAGGAAGCATAGGACAGATTCCACTCACACACACGTAAAGGACATTTCAGGGCGATTATTATTGTGTTAAAAGAGGTCTCGGGAACTGGAAAATCACAATCGACACTGATGAACAGTACATAGATGTACAGACAAGTATAGGCCTTTATGGATATACAGTATATGTAAACATATATTAACCCAGACAGCACTGTCTTGTAACAGGTGTCATGACTGTGTCTCATGCTAAGAAGTATGCAGCCTAAGTGCTTTTAACACTTGAACCTCAATGATTATCTTCCTTATATACCTGGTGCATACATATATAGTTTCAACCTGATGTAACACCTCTGTTATGTGAACTGTGTTTAGGTGTCTTTAGGTGTTTAAGAGATACTCTTTGTTATACATGCAACTCAACGCAGTGTATCAGCTATGTACTTAAAGGTTAGCATGTTCTGTTAGAGTCAGTACAGGAGCAAGGTTTTCTCTTAGAGGCAGTATAGGAGCATGTTTTCTGCTAGAGTTAGTAAAGGATCAAGGGCTTCTGTTAGAGTCAGTAAAGGATCAAGGGCTTCTGTTAGAGTCAGTATTGGATCAAGGGCTTCTGTTAGAGTCAGTATTGGATCAAGGGCTTCAGTTAGAGTCAGTATAGGAGCTATTTATCTCTCTTCCTCTCCTATATCTTATCGTTCTCCCCCACCTCCTCTGTTCTCCTCCTCTGTTCTCCTCCTCTGTTCTCCTCCTCTGCCCCCACCGCCGTAGGAAGCTAAGTGTGCAAGCCTGGTACTCTAATAACAGGTTTGCTGTAAACTGACCACACTCATCTCTGCCGTAAATACAGACCAAGACATTCCTCTGCGCTGAGGTGTAAACATCCCCTCCTGCGCTGTCCTCTCTCATCGCTACACAAACACAAAAACACTCCCACACGCACAAATGCACGGGCATGCACGCAAAGCCCCACAAACCCACACACACACAAAAGGGCAATACAGTTTGGTGCTGTAGAAAAAACCCACGAGTGCTACTAATCGTCAATTGCCGTAGAGACACAGGAGCACATGCCATGGCAACCTCAACACGGTGCTAATGGGACCTAATTACAGCATGTCCACAATGCGTCCGCATGGGCTGTAGCCCACCTAGGTCAGTGTATTCCGTGAAGGGAAGCGGGTGAGATATCAAGTGCCATTGTGGTTTATTAGGCCTGTCATCACTAAGATCCTATGATTTACAACTTAGCCGCTACTGTACTGTCCACACACCCCACACCCACTGGGCTGCTGGGCGCCTTGGAGTTCCCAATGCTTAACAGAAACGTAGTAGTAACACAGAATAAACATTACAGACCTCTGCCCCTGGTGGTGTTGTTCTGGTTAAGAACGGTTATGATCAACATTACTATAGATGCCAATGTGATTCAGACTGTTGGCCAGCGGGCAACATACACACTAAACATGGATGCCTGCACTCCACACACAAACACTGATATGCACACACACTTATTTAACTATCTACATGGGGACAGTTATTTGCCCTTAAAGGTCCTACTTTTACTAACCCTAACCTTGTCTATAAAAATCCAACTTTTACTAACCCTAACCCTTACATTAAACCTAACCCTAATCCTAACCTAACCCTAACCCAAATTACCTAGAATTATGCCTACAAATAATATAGCCCCCATGCCTCACATTAACCCAAATTCAAACATACATCCCGATTGAAACTTTGCCTTAAACCAATCTATTTTTAGATCCACGCCAAGTAACAGTCCTGATTTAGATGACATGTCAAGATGAAGAGGTCAAAATCGCACCCACATAGCTGGTGTTGCTTTATTCTATGTTGTTGGTTTATTGTCCCAAAATGGTCACTACGCACAGGTGGACTAGAAACATAATCAAAAATAAACAGAAAATCAACAATTTGTCAAAATGGAACACTGAATTCGATTTGAATTTATTTTTTGGAAGGAATTTGAAACTTATAGTAGAACCGTAATACGCACTAGGGTTGAAAGCGGTGCAATGCAATAGGTTACAATCGTAAAAGAAAAAAAAAACCATCTGCGTTCCTGCTTATAGCGGAACTCGTTCAAATACCCCTTACCTTGTGACTTTGTAGTCGGCTTTCTCTCTTTCCTCGCGTAGTAAACGTTCCCCGGTAAATCACATCACGACTCTGCGCAGCTATTCTCATTCACTTTCCAACAATGCCAACGGTTCCAGCTTGTTCAACGTTTCATGCTGAAGTATCGTCCGGTATTACTGCGGTTGGCCTGATCTCTTATGAAAGAGAGTTCAGGGGATCGTGCCGCGGCGCTGTGGATCTCCAGTCCAGGTTCAACCATTATGCCTTTAAAGGACCAAAAGTAGGATCAGATTTCGCAGGGAGTCAAACCCCCTTGTGTCGGAACTAGGGTAAGGAACTACACAGGATATTACATCAGAGGTCAAATAGAATGGATATTAGTTTATTACTAGACAATAGTATAAACACAAGATGAGAAAAACGACGTATATTAACGTACTATTTCACAAATCATCTTGTATATGATATGTTTAGACTATACACAAGCAATGTTGAAAAGCTGTATTACCAGTAAGATACCCAAGTTTACCTCAGTGTACAAAGTAATGCTACCAGAAAATTATGCTAACTTTGTCCCATCTGTTTGTTCTGTCTTATTCATCTAAAAATGTTTTCCTTTTTAGGTTAGATGTACTAAACAAACAGTACTCTAGGACAAGGCAATATTTCAACTGTAATGTATCTGACTGTTTCATTTTGTGTGTGACACATTTAAATATATCATTTCCGGTTTTGATGCCAGACGTGGAATACACAAATGCCAGAAGCTGCACAACTCTAATAGACCAGTAAAGAACTGGATGACAGACACTGACACAACAAATAATCAGATGTTTTATAGGTTTACAGCCTACTGTAAAGAGCGTGATGAGGTCATTCTTAGCTGCACTGCTGTTACTAGAAACACATGACACACATGCTGTACAGCACAAGCAAATACTGATCTATCGGATACATGGAGTCCTTAGAACTATTCCGAATCTATGTCGGTATGGTATATATAGTATGGTGTGTGCAGAGCTAACGTACCGTAATATAAAAATTGTGCTGACCCAAACGTTTGAACGGTAGTGTATACTGTAACTGTAATGTACTGTATCTACTGAGCAGCTTGTAATTGTACTGCTACAATACTGTATCTACTGTACTATCTGGATCTGTTATGTAACTGTACTGTAATTATACCATACCTGTAATGTACTGTATCTATTGTACTATTTGTAACCATACTGTGACTTTAATGTCCGTGTTGTTGTGTTCTTTCCGGTAACTGTTCTGTGACTGTACCGGTAAACTTCTGAACTTTCTACTCTGCTAGTCCAAACACGGCTTACTCTTCTCAGCATCCATACAGAGGCTTGACTGTCTGTCTCTCTCAACCATCTCTCATATTCTGTCGGTCTCTCAACCATTTTTCTCATCCCATCTTTCTTTCTCAACCATCTCTCTCATTCTGTTTCTCTCTTCCCCTCTCTTTGTACGTCTCAAACAAAGCTGATTCAACCACTTTGTGCACAGCATTAGAGAAGCTATGGACTGAAGCAGGAATGAAGAAAGGCCTGAAAACCCTTCACACTTCGGGGCGGACCCAGCTGTGGACCAGAGGTGGCATTGACACCCATTACAAAACAGAAAGATTATAATTGACTACTTCTCCTAACTTTGTCTCAACGTGTCGATACTACATTTGTTCTTCTATGTCACCATTTTATGTGAGGTCTAGTTTGTCGACTGGAGAGCTGTTGTTAGTTAGGCCAAGGATTGGCTCTGTTTTTTCCTCTGGTGTTCTGGGCCAAACTGCCATTTGGCCAAGAACACTGGAACCATAGACCAAGAACATAATGGAAACTCACGATGAAAGAAACCAAATCCCATTTTAATGACAGAAACATGACAGAGGATGACACAGCTACAGATGAAAAAGAAACAGAAATGAGAGGGGCAAATGTGGGGAGAATAAAATAGAAAACCTGAATTGCCGGGTGAGATCCGCTTCATTTGGTGAATAAACAGACAACACTCTTACAGTAAAACACTTTTTTGTAAAAAAAAACACTTTTAAGAATGTATTTTGTACAGTAAAAGAAGGTCATTAGTTTACCTCTTCTTCAGCTGCTTTGCTTTAACCCCCTCCCCCCTCTTCCTTGTAACTCTTTGGGTGGTCTGTTTGGATGTGGTGTTGTGCTGGAGCTGACAAAGTCCACACCGATGGCTGAAGACAGTGAAATCTACCGTGGTGGAGAACACTGCAATGGAAACAAGACAACATCCGTTCTCATCACACACTTCTCAATACCCACACGACAATATCACACACATTACACACTCCGCATCTCATAGTGAATGTTGCCTATTCAAAACGGTGCTATAAGGAGTGAGCGGGTTTGGTTGGCTGTGTTCATATTTTCAACATCTTCTCATCTTTCCACCAGGCTGGAAAGTTCTTTCTGGTCTGGTGAGTATGAGAGAGATATAAACCGGAACATGGTGGCAGTGGTTTAGACACACACGTTACGTGTGTGTGTGTGGTAGTGTATTTGAATGCAGACAGTGTGAGTGTGGCTAGACAGTGATCTTTAAATCACTGGGGATCGCTGAAAGATTAATGGCTGTTTATCTTTTGCACTTCACCCAAACGCTCATTTCTGGAGGGCCTATATTTTAAATAGCCTGTGTGTGTGCGGTTGTGTGTTTGTTTGTGTGAGAACACTCAGCCTTTTTCCTGGCGTTCTTGATGATTACACTGAAAATCTAATGTACAATGCGTGCTCTTAACTTGTGGACTTTATGTGATCATAAGATCCCTGTGCGGCAATCCCGTTTACACCGTTGGTCTGGCCTTCGTTTCTATGTACCTGTGTGTGTGTGTGTGTGTGTGAGCGCACACGTGTGTACGTCCACCACAACCATCTAGCGGTGATCCAGGGACCACTGGTCACAATTGTTAAGTAGCGTTTTCCAATGTGCCTGGACATGTGAAAAGAGCCACGCTCACTGTTACGAAGCCACAAACAGGCAGACAGATTACTGACAGAGAGACAGACACTGGGTCTGTTAAGTTTGTTGGATACTATGGCATCAGCTCTGAAGTGCTTGGCTGTTTAAAGTGTGATGCTAGCAGTACCAGGGGTTAGGGATCAATTCACATACTCATCCAGAAGTACTAAATACATGTAGACACCAAACATTACAGGTTTATTTTGGCATTTAAGTTAATTCAAGTGATTTAAAGGGACGAATTGCCGTGAACTATTTCAGTTCCAGAATGAATCATTTAAGTATTTTACCTCATCAGTTTGTGAGTACAAGCACCTGGCTAAATTATAGTTACCTTTACTTAAATTAAGTTAGATTAAGTACAGTAGATAGGTGGAGCATACTCAAATATATTGATGCTTAATACTTGAATCAATCGTTTAAATGTCACTCGTATGTAATGTGTTCAAATACTCAAACCCTTAACTGAAAAGAACTTACTTACCAACTTATTACGTTTAATGTCAGTAATAATAACTCAATACCAAAAAATTGCAACTCAAAAGTTTAAGGAAACTGATCGACTTCAACCACTCAAGTTGTAGTAACACAAGATTTACATAAGAAAACTCAATTGGTTTAAGAACCATTACATTATACGTTTTATTTAACGTCAATAGAAATACTAACTGGGCAAATAGGTTATCCAGTCAAATCCCTCAATTCTGTACCTTGGTTGAAGCAACTGTTTTAAATTCAGTTTAACATTATTTAAAGTACTCAAACATTGTTAAAACAAACTTTTAATGATATTGAAACAGAAAAGCCATTAGACCACACACGCACACAGACACACACACGCACACAGACACACACACGTGCACAGACACACACACACGTGCACACACCCATGCACAAGACGGGAGGAGCCTTTAGCAACAATAATACCTTAAGTCATTAACAAATTCTATTGCATATTGAACAATGCCTAAACATGTTTAAAATTGGTTATCCGTTCAAATCACTCAATTCTCTCCTTTAGCCGACCCAACTGTTCTATATTCTGTTTAACATTATTTAAGTTAATTAAACCTTCTTTTAACAATAATTTTGTGTGTTTAAAACAGAGAAATGCTATTACCCTGTGCAAAAGCTGCCTATATCTGAAATATCATATCAGTACCAAAAGTGTCTCATTATTTGTGTTGTAATTTAAGATGATATTAAATATAAGGCTGCCTAATCAGGTGCTCTGTTTACAGAATGTTGTAAACAAAGGTGGCTGGACAGGAAGCCAAACATGCAATATTATCACTAATCACCACATCTGTGAAAAGTAAATACTTTAGAGTCTATTATTTCGTAAACATTGGAGATTTAACGACCTTAATTTGCTAATATACAGTTAATGCAAAGAAGAGCAAGTTACATAGCCACTTTAACAAAAGAAATCCTATAAAAAAAACTGTGGTGTCACATTAATCAAGTTCATTCTTCGAGTTTTGCAATTTTGGTTTGTGCTGCTTTCCATCTTCAAAGTTTAGCAGTACCACCAGAATAAAATCTAGGAACTTTCTCAGGTTCTTTGGGCAGCTAAAGTGGAGGGCATACACTAGTCTAAACAGCACTAACAGAGCATCTGGCTCGAATCTCACAGACATAAAACCTTGAGGACGATCGATGCTACGGAGCTAGGTACCCTGCAGGTCTTAAAGACCTCCGATGCGTCCTCTCTAAGGGAGACGGTTACTGTTCATCTCGTATCGTGACGTAATATATGTCGTTTTTGTTCTAGCTAAATGTACTTTTTTGACCTTCTAAAAAGGTTTGACCTTACAAAATGTTATTTCGATACTAGCCATGACAGAAAAAACATGTTGTGAGGTTTTAGCTAATGTGTAATTGTTATACCTTCTTAAAACCAACTTTTACTTTATTGTCACTCAACCCTATACACAAGTGCAACAGTGGGTGAAAGTCTTGGGTGCAATTCCAACAACATGGCAGTTTGACAAATACAGTAAACATCTGATTTACACAAAAAAGAATTACTCAATTACACATCTTACAACGCATTACAGATCAACAGTTGCCTGGCGTGCTAGTTATACCTACTTTGTCAAACCCTCAGTTTCTTTGTGTCTAAGATGCAAGTTCTTCGTGCTAATAAGCTAGTATATTTTCCCACTCCAAGTTTGGTGCATAATCCACATTGCTTATTCGTCTCCATGATGATATCTTCCTCAAAATGTTAGCCTATCTGTACATGTTATACTATTGTATCCCACAGTTGTGAATCAGGTGACCGAATAATGTATCTTAAGCCAAGTCAAATTGAAGTATGTTTCTATACAGCCTAGTCAATGCAATGAGTTAGTTCACAAGCAAACAAAACATTGCTTCCAGTAAACACACGAAAAAAGAAGCAAATGAACGAAGTAAAATGAAATAAAGCCCTCGTCTTGATTTCATATATTATTGCATATTTGGCAAACAAAAATGATTTTAGATCGACATACAAAAAGTTATAAAAAACCAAGAAAGGTAAAACTAAACACAAAGTTAAAATTATAATCGTATTTTATTTAAGGAAAACATTTCTCCAACACCAACCTGCCCTGTGTGAAAAAGTGTCTCCCTGTACATAATAACTGCTTGCACCACCCTTATAAACAGCTGCATCCAAAGGCTTCATATAATTGAAGATCAGTCACGTCGCTGTGGAGGAATCTTAGCCCACTCTTTGCAGAATTGCTGTAATTCAGAAACATCGGAGGGTTCTCGAGAATGAACGGCTTGTTTAAGTTCCTGACTCAAACAAATGGGGTTCAAGTCAGGACTTTGAACTAGGCCATTCCAAAACCGTAATTTTATTTAGTCAAAGTTTAGCTTTCTTTTGAGACATTCTGAGGTGGACTTACTCTTTTGTTCAGATCCTGTCCTGCTGAATAACCCGACTACGCTTCAGCTTTCAATCATGGACTGATGACCGGGCATTCTCCATTCTTCTAAACCTTCTAGTAAAGAGTCATTGTTCCTTCAATGATGACAAGTCTTCCTGAGGCCACATCCACCACCACCATGTGTGACTGTTGATGTTCATATTGAGGAATACCGTGTTTGCTTTTTGCCAGAGCATAACGAGACCTGGGTCTTCCAAAAGATTTCAACTGCTGATAATAGGCTGCCTTTTTTTTTAATGTTAGTTGGCTTATTAAAATCTGAATCCATAATCCCCCGTGAAATATAACATGGCCATGCACAGACCATTCAAAAGGGATTTTCTGAAACTGCATGAAAATTGGCGGAGAGTGTTGTTTGCTCACGCAGGGAGACAATGTATCTGAGCTAGTCATGCCATAAACGGAGGACACATGCCCTTTGGAGTGAGTGACACTTCCCTCTGCACGTGTCAAAGCGTACACGTCTCTCGTCTTCAGCGCCAAAGACAATTGTTTCAGTTATATCTTTTATCTATTCGATATTCAGTTGAAGAACATTTCCCAATTTGGAGACAATGGCTATGGCATCCAGAGTATGGATATGGTATGGTAACCCTTTCCAGGCTGATATATCTCAACAACGTTTTTTTCTCAGTTCTTCACTAAAGAATGTCGATGACGGGCTGTTGCTGGTTGAGACCTCATGTCCCTCTTCAAATTGACGGTGAGGTGCTGTACATGTCATGTCTAGATTGAACCAGGCTGGCTGGAATCAAGCCTGTGTGTGTCTGCTCTAATTGACAGTTAATGCTTGATAATAGTTGATTGAGAAACTAAGAGTGCATTTACTTTATCACAATGGGCTAGATGGTGTTGGATTACTTTTTCATTTAAAATTATTTCATGATAATTTACACACTGAATAAAGTGTTTACCTGGCTTGTATTCTTCTTATATTGCAATTTTTTAATGAAGATCTGGAACTATTCCACGTGACATATGCAATAACTGAGGATATGAGGAAGGGGGGCAAATACTTTTTCACTGCATTGTGCTCAGTTCTAAAGGGAAAGACACAGGCTTCTTACCATTCCTCTGGTGTGACACACCAGATCATTGGATTATCTGCAGACTGTCAGGACAGAGTGAAGGAGGTGAGTGAAAACATCTGCTGCACATATCAGATCATAGTCACCAGATCTCAATCACTAGCAGAAAAACAGATCAAACCAACAGTGTGTGTGTGTGTGTGTGTGTCCGCTAGTGTGTGCTTGTGTGTGTTTGGATAGGTGGAGATGGGAGTGTGCACTGTGGACAGATGAGATCTGTCTATACACAACACGCTGTCTGTTGACATTGTGAAATACCACAGGGAAATCAACTGAAAGCTGAGAAACAGAAGAGGGACGTACAGACAGAGAGATGGGGAGAACATGTAGCGATAGTGGGGTTATAAGAGATAGTTGGTGGGTATATGGAATGAATGTTTTGTGTTTGTGTGCAATTCTTGTTTTACTATACATGTGGTTTGAAGACGACCAAACAAGGTTTTCTATTTCTGGCTTAGGAGTTACATTTAGGGTAAAACCTTCAATTAGGGTTAGTTATAATCTTTTCAGACAAACACTACTGCTTCAGTAACGTGTCACACTTGATAGACTTTCAGACAAAGAAAGAGTTATTACATTAACATTTTAATCTACAAATCCTAACCTTGATCCTAACCTTAACCCCTACCATAAACTTCCTCTAAACCTAACCTTAACCTATACCCTAAATCTTCTTCTAAACCTAACCTTAACCTATACCCTAAACCTTCTTCTAAACCTTAACCTTAGCAGGCAGTTGCTAATCAATCGATAGTTGTCGAACGTCTACAGATGTCTGTCTACGTAAGTGTGTCCGTCTGTGTGTGTGTGTCTGTCTGTCTGTGTTTGTGTGTGTTTGTGAACCAATGCAGATTGTACAGAATGATCAGGATGACCAGATAGAGATTAGATTTAAAAATACAGATCATACAACCACACATTTTTTTAAAAAGAGAACATTGATAAACTGTCGTATATGTTTTCTAATTCAGAAATAAAATAAAAACAATGTTGAGGTATTCTCTCATTTTCATGACAGAAAAGTAGATAGTTAAGAAGTGTAACTTGACAAAACCAGGGTTTGAACCCTAATCAAAAGTCATAGTTGGTCTGTAGTCTGGAACTTAAAATGCTACACTATACTCCAGGACTAGAGCCAGTGCATGCTGTCTCAGAGCCACTGCCTGCTGTCTCAGAGCCACTGCCTGCTGTCTCAGAGCCACTGCCTGCTGTCCCAGAACCAGCTCAATGTGAGGAGAACAAGGTATGAGAGGAGAACACATACCATGTCGATGTAATACACTTTGACCGTTTTACAGAAAGAGAAAGAGCTGAGCCAGAGCCAGAGCCAGTGCTGAACAAACCATGACAGAAGAAGAGAGGGGTGACAGGATGAAAGAGAGAGAATTGATAGGATGAAAGAGAGAAGAGACGGGATGAAAGAGAGAGGAGACGGGATGAAAGAGAGAGGAGACGGGATGAAAGAGAGAGGAGACGGGATGAAAGAGAGAGGAGACGGGATGAAAGAGAGAGGGGACGGGATGAAAGTGAGAAGTGACGGGATGAAAGAGAGAGGAGACGGGATGAAAGAGAGAGGAGACGGGATGAAAGAGAGAGGAGACGGGATGAAAGAGAGAGGGGACGGGATGAAAGAGAGAGGGGACGGGATGAAAGAGAGAGGAGACGGGATGAAAGAGAGAGGAGATGATTTGAAGGAGAAAAAGAGGTGGAGTTAGAGAAAAATAAAAATGGAGAGGGGAAATGTTCTAAAACGGAAAAAGAGAAAGATGGGCTAAGCAGGATTGCATGCTGTTAAACAGAAGTCTTTGTGGGGTTTAAGGGCTGGAGGGGGCAGTGATGGTTATACCAGACAGAACCAGAGGCAGAGGAAAGGCACTAGAAAAAGACATCACAACGCATACATTTACAGAGTTAACCAAACTCATACACACTCAACTTATAGCATCTGGGTGTTGAATGCATGGTTTTGTGAAGCAATATTTTCAAACAGCAATGTGTGTGTGTGTGTATCTAGGTTTGACAATACATGCCGGGACGAGTCCCCACAAAGAAAATAAAACCTGATACGTTGATCCCAACAAGGGTTAACCATGGCACCAACAAAAAAAACACTAATTCTGAATTAGCGCTTTGGTTTAGGATCAAACTTATAGCGTTAGTCATATAATTGGGGCTACTGTAAGGTTTATGCATTATGGGTTAGGGTTAGATGCTTGGGCTATGTAAGATTTAACGTAGACATATTAGGGTTTTATGGTCCAGGTGGGGATGAGATTAAGGTTAGAGTTAGGATAACGGTTAGCATTAGGTTTAGGGTATGAGGTTATGGATATGTTTGATGTGTGTGTCTGTATGGACACTCTCTGGCCTTGTGTTGTAATGAGTGGGTGTTTCCCGCTGTCACGTAGCCAAGGTTCAACCCTGGCACTGGGAGAACCACTGGAACACTCCTGCCCTGCTGGTTACCATCTACTGGGAGATTTGGGAACTTTATAAACCATTTCTAAACTGTTTGTGAAGCATGACCAACCGTGAATCATTATTGCTATGTTTGTAAACTTCACTACGTTAACTTGAAATATTATGCATTTATAAACACTATTAATAAGTTACCTATAATTATAATTTGTACTGTAAGTGTGTTAACGTTTGGTAAATGATTAACAGTATTTTCCAAATGTACTTAAATTTATTGTCAATTCATCAGATTAGTTACAATGTTAATAGTTTATAAACCGTTTATATAAATATTAATCTATTTCTTTATACATATCATATTTGTTTGTGATTGCATTTATATACTATTTATTATTATTATTATAAAAACAGAATTGCACTATAACTAGTAACAATTCAGTTGCTGATTAGAAAATGTTAGATAATTATTTATAGATATTTAAATCTAAAATGTATATACTTTATAAACCCTTATATATGACTTATTCATTACTTGTTATTCTCTAAATATTAGCAGAGAAAACATGCATTAGTAATACAAGTACACTTTTTTTAATAACTTAACAAATGGAATTTAAGTTAGTTCCTTAAAAGGAATTGTCAGCAACCCTCAGACAGACAGACTGTACTGGCATATATTGCTTAGATTTGCTAACAAGGAAATGTGACAGGAGAGACCATTGGCTTTCTTTTTAGGAATAAAAATGAATACATGTTAAGTAAACTCTTTACAAACTTTTTATAAAAGGTTTTTGGGTCCATAATATAGAATGTTTTTTTTATTATATATTATGTTTCTATTTTCTGTCTGTATGGAGAGTTGAGCAAAGATGCCAATTATGTCAAAATGGCATTTGCCTTGATGAGCATGTGTCAGAAGAAGGCAGGGGTGTAGGTCAGAACAACCATTCCCTCCCTGGCTCCAGCCACGCACACATCCAGAATTTAAGGGTTGTCAATAACACTACACTACACACAACGTAACCACACAGTTTTAGAAGCATACTGCCCTCTGCTGTTGAGTGAATGAACTGAAATTGCCAAAATAGACAACCGTTCAACAGTTCGGAACAGTTTTGCCCTATATCCTATACAGGAAAGGAATAGGTGTATACAATATGCACAAAAAATATATATATTCATAATATAAATAATGTTAACTTGCTAAGTTTTCGACTCAGATTGGGGATGACCACTGGTGATGTTCTGCCTGCAGGCCAGTTCTGTGTCTCTCTTTCAGTGCTGCAAGTTGGGTCATAAATTCAATGGTATTGAACATGTACTGTGGCAACCAGGGAGTTCAGACCGGGGGTGGACCTCACATAGTTTGGAACAGACACAACCAAACACAGGGTTTACGCACAAACCTCAAGTTCCTCCTCAGTTGAGGGTAAAAACAGCTTTCTCTGTTCCTTCTGCGGGTTACACCTGTTAACAGAGGAACACACTTGTTGGTTAGGGTTTTAGTGTAGCCTTTAGTATGCAGCCATACAGGGCTCTGGCTCTCTGCTTCTTTTCTGCTGAGTCTTGTACTGGGGAGGTTTTATCCCTTCCCCAATGAGCTGATGAGGTGCAGCCGTGCCCCTTGTTGGCTGGCTAAGGGGTGGTTGGTTGTAAAACCTGGAGTGGATTCCTCCTTCCAACTCTGACCTGGGGCACTGGTCACCGTGGTGCTGGGGTGTTGGCTGCCTTACAGCTCCCGGGTTGCCATAGTACATTGAAATAATGTACATACCCCTGGAGTTATGATTTATTCTTTTTATAACTTCTTTTGACCCCTCTTTTCTCATTTTCTTTAATTTACAATTTTGCATCCTACAAATTCACTTCAGACCCTTTCTCAGGAAGACTGGTTGGGTCAGAGTGTGGAAGTGTATAATGTTGGCCAGTTTGTATTTGTGTATTTGAATGGGGCTTTGTCAGCTAATTGCACAGCCAAACTGTCTGTGGTAGTCAGCTTGTGGCTATACAGTGTTTCCCCCCTCACACACTTTGTGATAGGGATGGCTACTGTGTAGATTTTAAATACGCCAGGCCAGTGTTGGTAGAGTGGGGTGTAGCGAATATACCTAATGGCATTATGGGTACGGTAAAAAGAGGAGGGGCTGGTGGTTTTGTATATATATAACTGCTGGGGAATTAACAGCGATGTGTGACTCTGTGAGAGAAGTTATCAGACATTACTATTCCTGTACTTATCTTTAATGTTTATTGGTTAATTATACTATTAGAGCTGTAGTTAATAAACAACCGCTATTTCATCAGACTACGGACTTACTCTTCTGTGGGCAACGGATACATGTAATCAATTGGGGTGTATTTACCTCGGAACAGCAGTTAATTGTTCCGGCCTTGGAATTAGTAAGTAGGCTTCCTGCACCTCCCGACTAAGGTCTGGAGGTAAAGTCCGGAAAGGTAACACCAGTCATACTCCTAAGAATCCTGCAGTGAACTAACTGACGTACAGTATTTCCAGCAGCTGTTGAGCAGCTTTCAAACAGTTCCTTTTATAAACGACCAAATATTCTGGTTTAACGTTTTTCAGAGGCAGATATAACAATAGAGTCAATATCACAGCGTCTGTAAAAATTACACATGTCTAAATCAGTTACACATGTCTCCCAGACTATGACCCCCCCCCCAGTTCCCAGAATAAATCCTTGCTTTATTTGTCCAACAGCAGATGCTTGAGAATCTGAAACACACTGGCACTGAAGTTTTCTTTTTTGTTTTGCTCCCTCGTTTTTGTTTCTCCTTAATCTAGTCATTCACCAGTTCCTCCTCAAGCTCAAACAACCCCCACCTCCCTCTAAATGTAGTCCAGACTGAGCGAAAGAAAGCCAGAAGTGCCTCCAACTATGAGAGAACAGTTACTGAGATGATCTCTGAAAGGGCCCATTCAACAGTCGACATGACAGCCAGCGTCCTCTTCAAGTGCGAGCATCAAACTGCCCCCTGCAAGGGGTGGAAAAAGGTCACGACCCCTGTATCGACCTCTCTGGTGCATTTTCATATCCTAAAAAGAAAGGGAAGAAACAAAGAATATCCTCTGCATCTCCACTGCCCCCCCCACCCCCTACACCCCCCTCACCCCCTCTCGAATGCCAAGTTTCGTTGAGTAACGGACACTATGATCAAAGAGGGATTCCAGCTCTCTCTCCTTCCCTGCCTGTGTCTCGTTCAGTTGAAGAAGTGTATGATGTGTACTGGGGCTCCAGGTCACGGGAGTGATTGGAACGTACTGGAGCCCCATGCTGTGTCACTGATGTGGGTGTTAAAGAGAGACCCTCCCCCTGGTGCCTTGACCAGATAGCAGGTGGCTGCTAATCAGGCCAGCTGTAGAGACCCTGTCCAACGGCCAGATCTCTCTCCCATCTCCTGCCCTCTCCTCTCTCTCCTCACTCTCCTCTCCTCCCCTCCACCCTCCTTCCCTTCCACTGTAGAGAACCCGGGCCAAATATTAGCTCTCCCTCTCCCCTCTCCTCCCCTTCAGCTGTGGAGACTGCAACGCTCAGCTCTTCCACTCCTCTCTCCCCTCTCCTCTCTCCTCACCTCTCCTCTCTTCCCCTCTCCTCACCTCCCCTCTCCTCCCCTCTCCTCACCTCTCCTCTCCTCACCTCTCCTTCTCCTCCCCTTCAGCTGTTCTCCCTTCACAGTATTCTGTCGTCATTCCCCAAGGCAGCTGTGACCAACGTGTGTGTCAGCCTGGTGTGAAGGACGGATGTGTCTCACACATACTAACAAACGCACACACACACACACACACTCATCTCTCCTCCTCATCGTACTTTATTCAACACATCCCTCTCAATTACTAGTGGGATCCTCCTTGCAGGTACCCCAAAACATGAAAAATGGGACAAAGTAGAACAGATCAACTAAATCACGCAATCCCTGTTTGAACACATCTGGAGCACAGCTTACCCAACCAATGCGTGTGCAGGGGTGCTTTTGGGTGTTGTGAAGTTAGAGGACTAACTTTTCCCCAGACCGCTGAATCTTTAATCAGGTCAGAGATAAAGACTGTCACGGAAGGATCAGACTCAAGAGGAGACATCCCATATTCCTGGAGCGTAGAATTGTTGTTCCATATAGCAATCATAAGATAAATGCAGTAGGTTAGTCTGGAGAAAAAGGCTTACTAAATGATACGTTTCTCATGCAAACTCAAGACTCAATTTATAACGTTAATGTAACGTTGGTACCAACACAATCTACATCCCATTTACTTAATCTCTGATGGGTTTGTGGTAAGGAAGCAATCAAGAACATGCAAGCAAGGTTCTCTCAGTGCGATCAGGGTTTAGACCTGAGCAGTAATGGTCCCATCCAGCAGGGGGTGCTGGTGGTCTTTAAGTCTCTGTCTTTTGCTCTCTCTTGCTTTTCAATTACATGTAATTCCATTTCAATCAGGTGCTTAATTGGCATGGAACCATTTGTTGATATTTGTATACAAATGGAAAATAATAATAATAATGACCAACATAAGTTAGAGACATAACTTCATACACACACATTTTAGATGTTGTATTATTAGGTGTATGTATAGCGTAGCAACAATGTTCAAAAAGTATGAATGACAAAATGTTGGATATGTTTACTATATATTATTTGTGCTCCACGAGCTGCCATATTCTTACATCAACAGTATTTACCCTAAAAGATATTAGTAGTTTTGTAATGTTACATTCTTTGGTTAAAATTCTTTCTTGGTCAGTGTGATCTGTTGGAAATGTATGTCTCTAATGATCGAACATTTAGCAAAAGATTGCTAAATAGGAAGTGCAGCTCTGTTTCCACCTCAATTTATAGACAGGGTGGGCCTCAAATCCCAAATTGAAGCTCTACACACAATGCATTTGTTAAGATCGGAAAAAGATGTTGTTTTGTCCAGGCAGTTAACCCTAATTGCTCTCAGGTTGTTGCTGTAAATGTAAAAGAATGTATTTTCAGACATCGACACAACAATAGCAACAACAAACAGTCAAGGCCTTTTCAAAACAGGTTTGTGTACTGGGGGTAATCTTTGTGTTGGGCAATGTAGCTTTACAATTTGCTTCCTTCTGGTGGGTTGATTCCTTCCAGTGTGACAACCTGTATTGTCCCTCTCTCTTCATCTCTCTATTGCTATCACACACACAATGTAACTCTATTGAAGTGGGAACCATCACTACGTCTCACGTGTACAGTACGGGTTAGAATGCCTTTATTCCAATCCACTACTTCCTGGTGCTTTTTTAACAGCTCAAGACCCAGTGCAAACTAGGAAAACTAAATGAATGCAACACCAGAGAGGAAGAAGCTAAATAAGAGGATTAACTCAGCTCGAAATACGTCTGGAATAAGCCCGATACGTATCATGTAGACCTGCCCATCCGCCTTTGGGACAAGGACCTCCATTGTTAGCGTGGAGACACGACCGTCTTGGTATTATATAGAGATATCTAATGAAACTAACCCCAGAGAATGTGACACAAGAATTATTCAGCAGGATGCAACTTTTTGGAACGCTCAGATAGAACTGATCAAATGCATTGTGTTAAACATCAAGGAATGCTCGAGTCTGCAACACTGCAGGACTTTCAGAATGGCGTCTAGATTACCCACAGGCCTCCATTCCCTCACACATACCCACATTAGTATTCTGGGCCCAGCAGTGCAGGTTGTGTCCGAGGAAAAAGAGAGGATAGAGAGACAAAGTGAGAGAGAGAAAAAATCAGAGTGAGGACTCTCAAGGCAGTTAAACATTTCCCTCCCTCCTCTCAGTGAATGAAAGAGTGAACAAGATCAGGTTGTAATTACAGTAATGAATGATTCCGCCCGACCTTTCCGCCCGCATAATGTGTTTTCACTCGTCTGCACCCTGTTCTGCTGGATGTGTGTGTGTGTGTGTCTGTGCGTCAAACCCTTTCATTCCTAGTTCATGTAGGATGTGTGCTATCGGGTCATTTTCTGTTAGGAAATCCTCTGTTAATGTGTGAGCGTTTCCGTATGATCCTGGTTTTGGTGTGAATGTGGTGCTTTGCAAAAGGCTGACAAAGGTTATTTTACGCTAGTCCCAAATAAGATAGAGAATATTCATGGCTCAGGGGTTAGGTTCATGATAATTCTCACAACTGAGGTTAGCGGTAATTAGGGTTTAGGGTTAGGTAATAGGTGTTAGGTTAAGTTTAGTCATAGACGTTATTGAATTAAAGGTGAGGGTTAGGTTAAAGTTAGGGTTAGGGTTAGGAGGGGTGGGGGTAAGGAATAATTTTGTGGTCCCCAGAAGGATTAAAAAACAAACATGTCTATGTGGAGGTGTGGAGGTGTCTATCTTTTTCCTCTGAAACCACTTCCTTCTCCTGTCGCCCTGACTGTATGCATGTGTGGATGTTTGAGGAAGAATGACCAAATGACTGACATTTTGAGGCTCATGAAAATACTTCTGGGGCGCACACAATGCATCTACACTCTAACAACAAAATGTCTTCAGTCAAACAACACTATGTACAGTGCACTCCACAATCATTAATCCTAGTAAAGATTAGTAACAAATTGTTAGAAAAAAATCTGCCTTTTTTTGAATAAGCTAAATATCACCCTAAAGAAAATTCACGGATGCAACATTCAATTATGCAACATCCCTTTGTGAATAACACAGCACAGGGTCTTCTCCAGTAACATCAAACATTTCTAACAAAAAAATACTGGTATTTTATGATGCTATGTACCCTAACAAGGTTCCCAGGGTTTTTGGAGGAAAAACAACCCCACAACATTACATAACCTCCACCATACCAAACACTGGGGATCTGATTATTTTCTGTGCTGTTTTCCTTCTTTTTACACCAAACCCACCTTGTTGCCAAAAAGCTAAACAAGTGTATGATTCGACAAGAGCACTCGGTTCCAGTAACGTTCTGCGTACTCCAGCACTTTCGTTCATGGCGAAATGACAGGAACAGCTTTTTTCAGCATGCCTTCCAAATAATTGGATGGCATTGAGGTGGCATTCAATAGTAGTTTTGGAGACTACACTCCTTTGTAAATCTCAAACAGTGGTTTTGGGGATGTTTTTGCCTCTTGTATCATCATCCTCACTGTGTGTTGTGGCAAAATATACTAAGGTCTTCTTCCAGGTAAGTTTGTTAGAGTTCCAGTTGCTTTGAACGTTTTTAGTAATGCCCTAATGGTAGATATCGGCATTATCAAGTGAATAGCTTTTCCATGATTTATGAAGCTCATGGATATCTGCTTGAAAGATAAACACTCTGATCAACTTAAAAAAGTAAAATGGGAATGAACAAAATGCTTCAGTTAGTTTTGTTCAGAATAATTTGTAAGGGTGCCAATAATTGTGGCACAAGTGTTTTTTTCCCCAGATAAATTTACTTAAATTCAAGGTTGGTGAAATTATAGTGCAAATGTACAGGGCACTGTATACAGCCTAACAAAACCACATATACTGCCTAACAACCCCCCGTATACAGCCTAACAACACCACATATACAGCCTAATAACACCACATGTATACAGCCTAACAAAACCACATATACTGCCTAACAACACCACGTATACAGCCTAACAACACCACGTATACAGCCTAACAACTACATGTATACAGCCTAACAACACCACGTATACAGCCTAACA
This sequence comes from Novumbra hubbsi, assembly GCA_016801125.1. NCBI lineage: Eukaryota > Metazoa > Chordata > Actinopteri > Esociformes > Umbridae > Novumbra > Novumbra hubbsi. Next base: position 20,011 of record JACXGK010009389.1, read on the forward strand.
ACACCACGTATACAGCCTAACAACTACATGTATACAGCCTAACAACACCACGTATACAGCCTAACAACACCACGTATACAGCCTAACAACTACATGTATACAGCCTAACAAC
>JACXGK010009390.1:0-20142 GCA_016801125.1 Novumbra hubbsi
CCCTGGCATCATCCTATCCCCACTCCCTGACTCAGACCCTGGCATCATCCTATCCCCACTCCCTGACTCAGACCTTGTCATCATCCTACCCTCATCCTACCCCCGCTCTCTGACTCAGATCTGGGCCATAAGCCCTGGTGGTCAGTATACTAATACTGCACAGACTCTCTCAGACGAACACACACACACACACACAATGGCAGGCACATGTTCTTCACACACACACACACACACGTTTTGTAACAGTGGTAGACCTGTAACATTTGTAGGCCATCATTCTTTGTCTCCTGGCTGAAAAGGACAAGACATTCAGTAATTCCATCTGGAAGGCTTCAATTTCCCCGCGCCAGTTCACATTCCTCCGCCATGCCTCTTTTACTGCACTTAAAACAAGCACACCCAAACCAGCAGCTCACAGCAGCGCGTCCAGCACCTGTGACATAGCTACCATATGACAGAGGCACAAGTACCAGGGCACCGGAGGACAAACACAATGAATGCCCTGTTTTGGCCCAATTCTAAAAGGCTACGTAAGATATTAGCGGAGCTGCATCTGGAGCTCCTCCTAGCTGTCAGTTCCCAGGAACGCCTCATTTTGTTGAACTACAACAGGTCCCAGGAGGGTCCAGGTTAGGTGAGGTCAACCACATTCTCCCTGGGCGGGGGAGGGGCGGTATTTGACGGAGAGGCCAGTGTGGCTGACGGATAGCCAGGTAACCCTAACCCAGAGACAGTGTGTGCTGGCCAGGGCACGGCCCCTAACATCAAACGGGCTGTTTGAAGCTGACGACAGGGCCGTGATGGCGGGGCTCTAGCCCCTCCCTCTGGGCCGTTTCTCCTCTTTCGCTGTAAAATGACCCGCAGGCGGAAACACCACAATGGCTTTTCCTTTTCTCCTCTCCTGGTTACACAGAAGAGAAGCGATTCCAGGTAGCTCTTTGCTAATGTGTGTTTCCTTTTGTGGCCGACTCTCCCTCTCCTCCCTCAGTCTGCTTTTCTGAGCGAGGGACCTGAGGCCAGTGCAGGGTGTGGCGCTGCTATTGGCCAGCAGGGGGCGCTCTTCTGGTGGGTTACCTCCAGACAAGCTCTTGCTGTCTGCTCCACCGCTCTGCTCCGCTTCCTAAAAACAAGACTGCTCACTGTTCTGAGGGATTCTTTTCTACCAAACAACACAATGGCGAGACGGAGGAGAAACAGACAGACACGCACACCCACAAGAATGTATCTGTACACACACACACACATAAATACTTAAACACAGATATATATATATTTTTTGACATTATATATATATCTCCACTACAAGACACGTGCTGAAATGTCAGAAGATGAATTAAGTGGCCCACTCTGTTAAATTATACAAGTCATTAGAGAAGGAACATAACAGTTCTTGGCAGTTTTCTCCTCACACTGTGACCGTGACTGCTGAAAGAGTTCTGCTCCTCCACACGGAAGGAGAGCTAGAGCAGCAATAAGAAGAAAGACTGACTAGCTCAGTTTCCACGGCTACTTCTCCGAGTCCCAAAGCCCCTGCAGCCGAGGCCTGGATTTCCCTCTGAACCCTCTCACACGCTGGGAGGTCAGGTGTCAGAGGTCACCAGTCTGATTGTGATGATAATGTCAGTCAGGCTGAGAGGGGGCGGGGCTGTGCCGGGGGGGGGGGCTCAGGGGGAGAATGTCTTTGGGAGGGTAGGGGTGGTGTGGAGGGGGGGTCTGGTCCAGAGAGAACGCCATGTCATATTTCCTGTAATCCCTCGTCTCCTGCTCTGAAAACACTCACCCTCTCTCTGAATCCCAGAAGCCCGTTGCCCTGGCAACCTCACAGACGAACAAGCAAGGGCCCGACACCCCACCAATCACCCGCCTCGCTCCGTCCCCACCCCGGGCCTTCGTCCCCTTGGCTATTTGTCATGGCCTGGCTGGGTGTATTTAGAGGCAAATTAACTATGTCTGGAATCCGGGGTGTCACACAGGAAGAGAAAACGAAACGTGGACGAGCTGCTGGCGACACAAAGAGAGGTTGAGGGACTGCGGAGGGGAAGGGGCTCCGCTTGGAAGTTTGGAAGAACTCACAACACCGGCTGACAATCAAACCCTTCTGAGGCCATTCTGTGCGGTGACCATTTAAAACGCCGGGGAGAGAGTGGCAGAGCGGACATCTCCACGGCCCGTTGTACTGGTCCCATGGCCGTCACGGCTCTCCTGGACAGACAGCCACACGGACAGGGAATGTCTTCCAGCTGCTTCTAGGAACTAGCAGATGCGAGACTGTACGGTGTAAATGTGCTGGTCTGGACCGGGGCCGTCTCAGTCTCATCTGTCCGAGCGGTTCTGTGATTAAATGGCCGGTCAACGCAAGGCAGTATCAAACGGCCGCCGTGAACGGGGTTGCGTAGGTTCTGGGTTTCCGAGAAAACTCGTAAAATACCGGGACTGAATTGTGAAATTGAATGAGAAGTGTGTGTGCGTGTGTGTGTGTGTGTGTGTGTGGGGGTGTGGATTAGTTAAGCAGCGGTTGGGGTTGGCAGCATTCAGAAGGGAATGTAATGAGAAGATTATTAATCCTCCTTTTCAAAACTGTGCCCGGCAGTCAAAACACACTGTCTTTTGTCTGGAGCCACGGTCAGTGCCAGCAAGCAGCCAGGGGGTATCAGGGTGTATCAGTCCCCGGCGCTGTGAAGGTTGCCACCCTGTCCTGCACCTCCCACAGACAGCCTTGTCAGGCTCAGGGAGCTGGCGTCCGACTACACATCCATACGGGTGAGTAATGTGAAAGTCCTGCTCCGGCCCGCTGGCGCTGTAGCCTAGAAGCCCAGTTGCCGACGCCCCTAAAGCAGAGCGAGCGTCCGTTCTGGGGGGGGGTGGGGGGTGGGAGAGAACAGGTGTGGGGGGTGTGTGGGGGGTGTCTGGGGGGTGGGGGGCGCTATAGCCCAGGCACCCTCTGTCGGGATTTATTCCGGCTCGACCCTTGACCTCTGAGGAAGAGAGCGGGCCCAGAGGAGGACGAGGCGGGAGGTGTGTGGGGTTCTGCAGCAGGCCCGGGGACGGCCAGAGGAGCCGGGCTAATCTCCTCACGTCACAACACTTCCGAGGGTCAGCGCCAGCTGCAGCCCCGCTTGGCCACAGCCAGCGCCAAGCATCTGTCCACATCTGTCAGAGGAACTTGGGCTGTCGGGCTTTGGCCCGGCTCTGCCTGGGCTTCACTACACTACACAACAATGGGGTCATTCTGCCTGGCTGGGAGGCCAGGCAGGAGCACTAACACACAGTGGGAGACGTGGACATTACCTCAGAGACACTCGCATGCAACCGTCAACCAAAAGGGCACCAAAGGCGACAGAACACAGCAAATACTGACAGGGTGTAAGGCACTCACGCATGCAGAAATACAACACCACACACAGGCAGGAACTTACAACCAGTCTTAGTTGCTGGAGGAGGAGGGAGGATGTATGCTGAACCTCTGAGAGGACTGGAGATCCACTGAGGAATTACAAACAGTAAGATGACAGTAAGATTGAACTAATAACTCCAACATTGTACAGCCTTTAGGAGGTTAGGAGCTGTCACAACCGCTACAGGGACCCGGAGCCGCCACAAATGCCCATTGGAACTTCTATGTTTTAACATGTTATAAAGCAGTGACAGGCTGTGATGATTACATCCTCTGTAATAACATGTTGTAAAGCAGTAACAGGTTGTTTGTGATTCAATCCTATGCTATAACATGCTGTAAATCTGTGATGGGCTGTTGTGATTATATCCCATGTTCAAACATGTTGTGAAGCTTGGACAGACTGTGAAGATTAACTCCTATGGAATGTGTTCACTTAGTTCTATGTTCTAACATGTTGTAAAGCAGTGACAGGCCGTTGTGATTAATTCCTACGCTCAAACATGTTTTAAAACAGTGACGGGCTGTTGTGATAAAATCCTATGTTCTAACATGTTTTAAATCAGTGACGGGCTGTTGTGATAAAATCCTATGTTTTAACATGGTGTAAAGCAGTGATGGACTGTTGTGATTAAATCGTATGTTCTAACATGTTGTAAAGCTGTGAAAGGCCATGGTGATTTCCCCAGTGTTTAGGCTGAGTGGGCTCCTATCCAGATAAAGGAAGATGTGATTTATGTGTGCGTGTGTAACCCAATGCCACTTTTCCTGTTCCGCGGGTCTTTGTGGCAGGCAACCTGAGACCATCCTCTCAGACACAATACAACACAAACAGCCAGCCTGACACAGGGGTCACAGGCCAACTCACCTGTGGACGTCACACAGTAATCTGGGTCACAGTTCCATACACCTCTGTCACGGCCCACAGAGCCACACGTACAGATGAATGGGCTCATCTCCTCTCAGAGTGTCTCCTATTCCGCACGGCCTGGTGAGCCCCGCAAAGTCCATTCAGAAAATGGACCATAACATGGACAGGAAAGACTAGCGGGGCCACGGTTCTTCTAACTCCTCTCTGTTGGAAGGAATGTCTAATGTCCCCACCTCTGGGAACGTCCATGAAAGCGTTTTTCCTCCCCTTGTTTCCCAACATGTTTGAGGAGGACTTTATGAAGGTATGGGAATTTTGGGAAATCCCAACAAAAGTTCTTCTGAGGCAGCCCCCCCCCCCCCCCCACCCCTCGACCAGGAACCAGAAGCTCCATTCTTCTGTAAGTCCATACTGACACCACACTGCCAACAAGAACAGATCCCCCACCCCCAACTCCCTCTCCTCCCCCCTCTCTTTCCCTGCTCACCCATTTCTCAGAGAGCAGCAAGCAGATTGGGGGTAGGGGAGCGTTTTGTGGCCCAAATAAAGGAGCTAAAGTAGTTAGAACCCCAATTGTGTGAGGGGGGGGGGGGGGGGAGTGAAGTGGAGAAAGGGGGGCAGTGACCCAAACAGCCAGTCTTTCAGGCCTGAGCTTACACGGACCAACAGACCCCAGCTGTAGCCTGGCAACAGTAACCCATGGTTAGGGCGAGGAAGGGGTATGAGACACAGGGTTCAGTGAAGACAGTTTGTGACATTCTGAAGAGCTTACAGTATTGACAGGTAAAATGGACGTTCGGTTAGTGGCTGAATGAATCAGCATGATCGTGTTCAACCACTAATGGATGGAAGTGTGAGAGTTTCACAGTTAAAAGTCCAAACGTTCATGGAACAATGGTGCTTGGGGACAGACAATGGCAGCATTGAGATGAGCAGAGGGGGTTTGTGGAGTGCCCCCATGGCATGAATATTAACCATGTGAACATTAAGAAAATTAACCTCCTCTTAGAGAAAAGCGAATATGAATCTGACCAGAAAAAAGCTGTCACTAATCCCTCTTAACCCTCAAGAGGACAAGAACACGGGCTGATCAGTTTATTTCAAACTCCAGTTGCTTCACTTTCCTCCTGGCCTTTGTAACGTTTGTTATTTCTCTGGTCAGAAGACCGCATGTACATTGTGCGTTTTGGTACCTTGGTGTGACAGAGGTCTGCATGTGTAAAGAAGGGCTTAGGAATGCAAGTGAAGCACTAAACATACAAATGTATCTTGCGTAGGGCAGGGAGGCACTGATTCTTTAGAAGTCCCAGGCAATTCAACAATCTAATGTGGCTGATGAAATACCTCAAAGATATATGTTCTACAACAATAAAAAACTCAATGAAATAGTTTGAATTGTACGGCAGACGTCCGTAGCCCCATTGTATGCATTCTAGGGTGGAGGTCTTCCAATGCATTCTTCAATGTGCCTTACCACAGAACCCTATCCAACCACCTAAACCAAACCAGACTCACTAAAAATCCTAGGAAATAAAAGGGAATTACATTTCGACACGAAATACGTTTTCCAGAAACAGCAGTTTTTCAACAAATGAATAATATGATTCCCTACCAATATCTTGACAGTTCGTAGTGATGGTCTCCAAACTCAACCAGGAGTAATATATAGGCATAGATGTGCCTAATGGTAATGAGACAGCATGTGTTCCAAAGACCAAGTTCATTTATCATAGTTGGCTATTCTACTCCTAAGTCAACATTTATTTCACAATGACTTTGGAAAAAGCTATGAATGGCCAAACAATTTCAACAAAAGCTTTTATAAAGCTGGTTGATAGATGAGAGACTGGAATCCAGACCACATTTACAAGTGCCAAGCTAAAGGTCTTTACAGGACACTGAGATGGTGTCATCAGAGATATTTAAGGTAGTTTTACAAGACAGTGATATGAAACCTGTGAGGGAATGCTAGTTAATGGGCCAACACATGTCCATTATCTCCAGAACTTTCTCTAATAAATCAGAGAAAAAGGGTGAGTTCCTCAGTCCTATCTACTCCAACAATCTTATAAACAACAAAACAAACACCAACCAAAAAGGGATTTGACTTCCATCCCTCTCTGTAACCAGCCTTGGATCTGCTCAAATGCAGCTTCACTTTGCAGGGTGGAGGTGAGAGCAAGACGAATGGGAAACATACTGCTTGGCGGCTACATCAACACATTTCAGGAGAAGTGGAAAAGTGTGCTCGTCTTTCCCCCGGTCGTCTTAGGGAAGGACCCTTCCCTTCCTCTCCACAGCTAGTCTGAGAGGGAGGGTGGAGGGAGACTGAGGGGGTGAGGGTGGAGCGGCACGGACAGAGGGAGGGAGGAATCTCAGTCTTTTGGACTGTGGGACTGGAGGCTCAACCTCAGTTATTTCAATTCCATGTCTCTTTAGAAACGGTCGTCTCCCAGCAGAAAGAAAACAATGAGTGGATAAGACATCAGAGGAAGCTCATCCCTATCTAAGCATAAGCTCTAGACATAAAGCTTTGTGCTGAAGCGCTATACAGTAATCATACAGAACTTTTTCTTTCTCTTCAGGCAACACAATAATGTACAGTCTGACAATGATTATCTAGCTCAATTGAATGTGTGTGTGTGTGTTTGTTTCTCAGTATTCTGAATACATATACAACAAGTACTACCACATTGCCTGATGAGTGGTAACAGTAACAAAGTTTCAGAGTGGAACACTTAGTGGTGTGGTGGTGAGTGTGCATGTGAAGGACTGAGGAGACAGGAGGCTTTTGAGGAGGGAGTAAGCTGCTTTAAGTCGGGCAGATAGACAGGATGTGTGTATGACAGGGTCAGAAGGCACCGCTTCCTCTAATAGGGCCTGGGAATTTGGGACCCCAGCTCCGAGCCCCCCCCTCCGGACTTAGGAGCAGTGGGAATAGAGCAGCAGGGATCCCCATCTAGCAAACTGACAGGTCCAACAAGCCAAATTCACCGGGTCCCAATGATTTTGGGTGATTTAACGGTTTGTGTCGCAACACATCTAGGAAACATAAGCGGGAATTTGCCCATGGAGTCAGTGGTTTCTTCCTGACGTGGGGGATTGTGGATGGTGGCAGGGGATGGCTCAATCTGCCGGTCAAGCAGCCACAACTGGCTTCCAACCACTGCACGATGGCCTGGAGCCATTTTCTATCTATCCGACCAGTCATTCCAAACAACCAGTTATTAGCCCGGGCTACAGGCTACCGTGTTGTCTGAAGCATTCCTTAGACGACTGCAGAGAGAGCTGACAGGAGTTGCCCAGGACCGTGCCGAGAGGAGAGAAGCAGCGGGGAACGCAAAGAAGGAATCTCACCAAGCATTCTTCTCTAACCCAGCGTGAAGACACCAGAGGAAACCACTATCCCCCCAAAGTATGAACTAACTCTCTAACGGCTTTGCTCGGCCGCTGTCTGTGTGACTGGGGAATGAGGGTACATCTCCTTTTCAGGGTGAACCAGCAATGAGCACTGGAATGAATCATGTTTCTGTCGTCTATCTCGTCACTTATCACATTCGACCGAACCAATGACATTTTCCATGGGGAAATTCAAATATTGCACGGAGACAACTCGCTGTACCCTATCAAACGGAAAACTGGCCCTCGTTTGTCATGTCTTAAGAGGCTGGGAGCCTCCACGAAGGACATTAAAGCATAACACTTACAATTTATAGACCGTAGTCTGTTCCACTCTGCTACTGAGGTCACAGCAGAGCCATTAATAACCCCCAGACAGCCACTGTATCCCTCCCTCTGCCTGGCCCGGATCACACACGCAGCGAGAGGGAGAGACGAGCGCCTCCTTCAGATTCGTCCCTCCATCCTTGTGTAACATGCGGCGGAGTCCTGAGGGGGGGACCGTTGGAGGGGCAGGGGGGAGAACATGGAGACAAAGGTCCCGGTTTGTGTTCAGGGAGCAGGCTCGCTGGCTGGTCCGTCCGGCCTCCTCTCCTCCGCGCACGAGGCTGTCTATCCCAGCATGGGGCCGGACGCCTGCTCAATGGCAGCACCTGGACCTCCGCTTGCTCGCCCTTTGTCAAAGATCTGACTTCACTGGATTACCATCACAACATCCACCAGCTGTCCCCTACACCCCCCCCCCCCCCCCCCCCCCCCCCCCCCCCCCCCCCCCCCCCCCCCCCCCACACACACCCCTCTCTCCACTAACCACGTCCCCCCCACCCCTGCCCAATTCTTCCAGCTGGATCCTCTCTAAATGACACCCTCTCAATCTGCCTAATTATCTCCCCCTCCAGGGCCGGTGGCTGCTGAGGCTCTGCCGGTCCCTCGCTGGGGGCTGGCCGGCACTTACTTGGCCCCTTCAGCTGCACATTCCATCCAGTTCTACGTGCAGGCGCAGGGCAGAGGGGACCCGTGGCCATTCAACTGACGGCTCACCTAGAGGGCCACACTCTGACAGTGACACTGACTGTGACACTCTGACGGTGACACTCTGACGGTGACATTGACACTCTGACTGTGACACCCTGACAGTGACACTCTGACTGTGAAACTCTGACGGTGACACTGACTGTGACACTCTAACGATTCACTATCAAGAAGAACACACGTTTGTCTGCCTGCCTCAGCCCTGTGCTTTGTAGTCCTTTGGTTTAGTGACGGGACTCAGAGGGAGTGTATGAAGGATCGACAATATCTATGCCAGTATATATATGCACAGGAAACAACTACACTCTGTCTGGTAATTTCGTATGTTCACACATTTGATGTGGAGAGTAAAGAAAAGAATAGCGTTGTGACACAGTGAGACACAATTGAGAGTATCGTGCCCCTGAGGCAATATACTGAATCCAATATGCGGTATCACAGAGAAGAAAACAGTAGTGTGGATGTTGGTAGGATATGTAACAGGTGCACCAGCCAAACAGAGACCAGCTGTCCACAATGGACATGTTCACCCAGGCCTGTCTGCGGTGACTCGTACTGGCTGAGTAAAGGAGGAGTAAGAGGGAAAGGTTCAAGGGGGACTACTCCTGTAATCTGGTATCAGATAGACACGCCTGAGACCCTGCTTGCTTGCCTCAGACCAGGCCATGTCAGTGGGCCTGAGGGTTAGGGTGGGGGGCTGTCTGCTTCTGCTACGCTTAAAGCAGAAAAACAAGACAGAGGATCGATATCTGGGACGGTACATTTGATAATATAAAAACCTGTATGCTCCTAATATCACCGTCATCCGATAGGGGAAGGGAAAAGAGAATACTTACGCTGTTGAGGTCATAAAATGACCTCAACAACAGCTTCTGCTCTGATGGATCAGTTAAGGAAGCAACAGGTGATATTTAACAGGGATCTAATGGCTGGTCTCCCCTCAGTCCTTTAAAGGTGATATCTCACATGGCTCACCGGCTCAATACAATTTATTCAACAACAAAAAAAATCTCCCCCACTTTTATCTCTATTTGTCACATCTCTCTCTCTCTCTCATGTATCCATCACTCCTGTGCCCTTCCTACACTGCCCATGTCCCCTCTGCACTCCTAATGGTGCCTGGTTACGGTCAGGTATCTAGAGAAAGAAAGGCTCTTTTCTGCGTAGCCGATCTCCAGTTACACTGGGATCCCAGGGGAGGGGGCTGGGAGTGAGGTGGGTCCTCCAGCCGCCACTGTCTAGGACTGGTCTGACCGCTCCTCTCCTCCCCCCGTAGGGCCGAGCTGAGGCTATGCTGCCTGGCCTGGTCAAGGGCCCTGCTGTGGTCCTGTTACCAAGCCATGACATTTGGTGTCCCCCTTTACCATTGGAAGTACCTTCCCATGGTCAGTTGAACAAAAACGAAAAATTTCTCTGTCTCACTACTGGCTGTGATCCAGAGGAGTGATTCTGCATGAGCAGGCCTCCACACTCCTGCCATACAGCACACACACCGGAACACAAAGCGTGAACACACCACACATCTGAAATGCAAACCCAGTGTCTGGGACACCAATAAAGTTGCAGGGACGAATAGATATATTTCTTCCAAGTTTAATAGTTGGACATAGTGTACATTTCCTTCTTGCACAACACTTCTCTCAAAAAGAACATGCCAAGGATCTGTAAACACAATTATGCATTTACCTCCCTTAGGGAATGACATGACATGAATGAATGGCCATGTTTAAAGACAGTGTAGAACCTAGCATAATCAACTAAATGGTCCCTCCCAATAAAATGTCCATATTAAAATTGAAATCTTTGCCTATTCCACTAAGTATGTCCAGAGAGAATAAAAAACAGGAGAGCCTAGCAACCCAGGAATGTATGCTATGTCTAGCCTCAAGAAATACTTTTCAGCTTAGTTGAGAAAATCTATTGACCATAGGGATGCTTAGTGATGTCAAATAGCATTTAGCCCAACTGTGACCTGATGGTAGGGGTGTGTTCACCAACCATTAAGTCATAAAAACTACTGTAGCGTAGGGAAATGGCCCGTCAAGGAATCTCATTAGACAAAAGAAAAACCAAAGAAACCAAGCATTATTGTTCCATCCAATTCCCAGGTCTTGTCCTTCAGGGGTAGTAGGCCAAACCTCCCTACTTCAAACACTAATGTATAGGCTTTGGTTTGCCCAATGGAAAAAGCTTAATGGCCCCCTCAGCCTCACACTGTATTTAGCCTAACTACAGAGATTGTTTTTTTCCCTAAGGGGTGTTCGTGGGAAACAAAGACCCCTAATCACCGTGAAAGACGCTGGAGCTCTCACAGAACATTTGCAAATCAGGCGGGAAAAGAAAAAACAGCAGCCCTTGCCCCCGGCGTGATAACAATCATTTTGTGCTGCCTTAGAGGACTGAAGCTGTTCGATTTACAAACCGTGGGAAACTCGGGGAATTACTTCATATGGTATGAACCAAGCGATTTAATTTCGTGTTAGGAACACCTTAGTCATGCTACGACCAGTTTAATACTGTAATTTATGTTTCACACAGCTCTTCATCTTCAACAGGTGCAACTGCAAGTGAACCGTGCCTCACAAGCCGAACGTGTTCAGGCTGGCGCGCCCATTCAACCTGTCTCGTATGTATCCAGGCATTGTCCACATTAGCACTAAACACATTAGGCAAAACACGATGTAAAAAAAAAAAGAAAGACATAGAACTGAAACACTTTCATCGTAAAAACGTGCCATTGTCCATCTTGCAGCGAAAACCACGCAGCTCTTGGCTGAGTTCCAGACCATTGTGATCGCCACGCAACTCTTACTAGCCCACCAGCAATGATTCACTAACCAAGGGTAATAAACACAACTGAGGTATGCCTAACTACTGATATAATCTATTTAACTTGACTTAGCCTACTCCATTTATACATCAACAAAGTAAAATAATACATGTTCATGTACACACACACATACACACAAACGCCCTAGCCCCCTAAATATTGCTTTTACAATAAAGAACAAAATAAGCCTGATGTGATCCATAAAAATGCACTTACATGCATCGTGCCGGCGAGTCGAAGCACCTTCCTCCATTTTCACAAGGTCTGTATATATCCAAGCAGTTGAATCCTGAGGAAAGTAAGGATAGATGAAGGGAGACCCATGGTCTCAAATGTTCGGAATAATACGGAAGACGACACTGGGGTACATACATATTTATATATTTTTTATATTATTCATAATCAATGATTCCGACGTAAACCATGTGCAAGTATGAAAAATATCGCTGTTGGCTAGCCAGTTCAATCTTCCAACTCGTTAAAATCCCACTTTATGGACACACCCGTTTACAAGTGTAGGCCTACGTTGTTAGCAATGCTGATAATGTTATCACCACAGAACGCAGATGCATGCTGAGATTAGTGTAGACTAGGAAACAATACAGGATTCAAATTCTTTCACATTACTCAGAACTTTGCTTTACTAAAGGTTGGCCTGACATGTTAATCATTGGTTCGGCTAAATGGTAATTTAAATACTATTTGCCAATACCTTTCGTAAATGGCCGGCCTATAGGCCTATGCATTTAATTTCTGTGTAATGTAGTCGACTTCAGTCATTTGCACGGTTATAACAAGGTTAGTAATTAACTTGAGTTGGAAACAATAAGACGCCCCAAATCTAATTTTCTAATGGTTTTCTACTGGATGTCACCGAATTTAAACACCGACTCAAAATGCCTGTGCGCCATGAGGGTCATAATTAAAGGGGTAGACATACACTACATGACTTTTTAACATGTACAAGTATTTTGTAGAAATCGTTATCCCGTCCCCCACACACTGTTGAGGAAAAAAAATATTGTTTCAATTGTTTAAAGGCTCTTTGTTCAGATACGGAGGGGGTAAAGTTTTGTCTTATCACCCCCCCTCACAAAAAAAGCATCGCCCTACCCCCTCGCACAAAGATTATTGACTGAAAGGGAAAACACTTATCTTCTACAAAATATGATAATGCAATTACGTTCTGATGTGCGCGACTAGTGCATCTAGACTACAACTTGTGGAATCCCCGAAGTAACTGTTGCTTCAATTGTTAAATTCCGATTTATTTCATGCGGGCTTGCTACTACAGCGCTGCCAGCACTCCATCCTATCGCAAGTAATTATTTTCTCACGGTGGCGACCAGAGTTATTACCCACAGGGACGCATACCAATCCCGCAGAGACAAGTTGACTCTTCGCTGTTATAGAGTGCAATCTGAAATGAAAAACCTGACCCAATACCACTTTGTAACAATAACCCCCACAAAACAATCAATAAGCTACATTGGGGATTTGGCACGAAACACTGCAAAGTTGTTATAACAACTCCAGGGACCAGTTATTGCAGGATTGAATACATCACCAAGGTTCACCACAAGCTGACAATACCATGATGCTAAACTATGGTTTGTATTTACCGTTGACTAGTCGAATGCTAGTTATCTAGTTAATAACCCGCTATAAACGCATCCTATCCTGTATTCTATTAACTTTCTACAAATCGCACTTTGAACGCTTCTACCAACCACCATGCACTTAAAAACATGCTTAAAAAACAATGTGAATGCCTTTTTTGCCAACTTATAAGTAGCCAGCATATTGTCTGGCATGTGCTTCAACCAATGCCTCCAACCTGATGGCATTTAAACAGGACCGAGCAACTCCGAGACAAAATGCCAAAATTTGTAAAACATATAAAGACTTGTCTGCTAGACAAATTAATAATAATTAGCGCTTGCAAATCAAGTTTTATTAGTGTGATTGTCAAAAAATAATTATCCTTACCGTCGCAATTATGCACCAAGAATAAAATTGGTAAAAATATCCAAACGTTATAATTCCCCCCCATCTCGGTGGAAATGTGTCCGAACTCTTCTCTTTGAAGTGTTAAATTAGCAGTAATACATCCTTTGAGTTCACCAAGAGATAGACGGTCCAAGAGTCAGTGTCTGGGATCTTCAAAAAGTTCATTCAACTAAAAACGGCATATAAATCGTATAGGTCCTATTCCGTATTGTCCTTCGCCGCTCGGACACGGCTGCTGTGCTTCTCCGTAAACCTCCAAGAACTTCTGAAAAACTTTTTTATTACCAGCTTCACGTCTGAGCTGGGAACCCACTTCGTATTACTCCGCCCTTCATTCCTCCCTTTCCCCAATGGAGTAGCGGGTTACTCCGCTAAAGAAAAATAGTCCGCAATCCACCACTTACTAAACGCGCAGTTGATGTCTTTGAAAAGTATGACAGAACATCATACAATTATTAAGGACAAACCAGTACATTAATTCAGGCAGTAGTTCATACAGGTAGTTTGAGCGTTACCCACATGTTAATAGATAGAGAAGACATAATTAGAAACGTTTGAAAAGTTCATTAGTACAGTTCCCTCCTCCGTTTGAAATCAAATTTGGTAATGATGTTATAAATCACATTTCCCAATTATAGACTACCGTACATTCCCCAGTGGTCATCTTGAGGGTCAGTGAAGTAAATTGGGATTTTTCAAAGAGAAATACAAACAGGGTATCTATCATTTTCAAATGACAATAACAGATACGAATCATTGAGGAATTTTCAGTAGAATTTGACTGACCACGGTAAAACGTTGTACAAGACCCCTGACAACTCTTTGTTATGCTGACAGTATTGTGTCTGTGTGTTGTGTTTACACTACGCTTCGCGGATAAGAGGTTGAATCATGTTTACATGACGAAAATGAGAGCAGACATCCCTATTACCCCCTTCATACGGCTACTGCTTGGGATACAGGCACCTCTCCCACTTTCTCTAACCCACCCTGCCACTCCCGTGTCCGCAGCTCTACGTTGGTGGACTCATTTATACAGCCGCCGCATAGAGCCTCGGTTGTTCTGTGCGCTCTGAGCGGAGCCGGTCGCTTACCGAGACAATAGGTGTGATTTGAATAAGAAAAGGAGTCTGGCATTATGACACAGTTTCTCTCTGCAGGGGACTGAGGGGGAGGGGGGTGACAGTGCACTGACATTCAGGGCTGTCCCGGGCCTCGAATAAATTAACGAGCACGAGAGTGAATGTATGAGGCTTCATTTGGAGCACAGTTCGTTACAACGTGTGACGTCAGACCCCGACATTATTTAGAGTTACAAAATGTATGATAGCAGTGCAGCATTAGTGGCTTTCTGTTTGTTATCACCCTTTCGTCCATCCCTCTTTTCCAAACTATCCCTCTTTTGTCTATACCTCCATACCATTCCGTTAGGGAACTTTGATTTACAACTTTCTAGACAGATTTGAATATTCAGGTCAACAGATATGTGATATATAATTATTGATTTGTACAGGTGGCTTTAAAAGAAATCTAATGACAAGGGGTCATGAAAGGTCAATTCCTTTTTATTTCAAATAATATTCAACCCACATTAGCCCACATGGTGTCATGACATTCGGATTTTGGAAGCTTAGGATTTCATTTAATGGGACAGCTATGTTTTGGGATTTTCACCTGGTGGCAGAAGCACCAAATTGTGCACATTATAGCTCAACATTGTTTTAAAAAGATGTCTTTGGCTTTCACAGGGCCACCACAGTATAGGTCCAGGGCATTCACAGTATAGGTCCAGGGCCTTCACAGGGCCACCACAGTATAGGTCCGGGGTTATCACAGGGCCACCACAGTATATGTACAGGGGCATCACAGGGCCTTCACAGTATAGCTCCAGGGCCTTCACAGTATAGGTCCAAGACCTTCACAGGCCCACCACAATATAGGTCCAGGGTCTTCACAGTATAGGTCCAGGGCCTTCACAGGGCCACCACAGTATAGGTCCAGGGTCATCACAGTATAGCTCCAGGGCCTTCACAGTATAGATCCAGGGCCTTCACAGGGCCACCACTGTATAGGTCCAGGGTCATCACAGTATCGGTCCAGGGCCACCACAGTATAGGACCAGGGCCACCACAGTATAGGACCAGGGTCATCACAGTATAGGACCAGGGTCATCACATTATAGGTCCAGGGTCATCACAGTATAGGACCAGGGTCATCACAGTATAGGACCAGGGTCATCACAGTATAGGACCAGGGTCATCACAGTATAGGACCAGGGCCACCACAGTATAGGACCAGGGTCACCACAGTATAGGACCAGGGTCACCACAGTATAGGACCAGGGTCATCACAGTATAGGACCAGGGTCACCACAGTATAGGACCAGGGTCACCACAGTATAGGACCAGGGTCATCACAGTATAGGACCAGGGTCACCACAGTATAGGACCAGGGCCACCACAGTATAGGTCCAGGGCCACCACAGTATAGCAGCCCCAAACTTGCAAGGAACCCCCACCATGCATCAATGTTTCCTGCAGACAGTCAATTGGGTATTGCTCTCTCGCCCCACGGCAGACAAACTGCCTTTTGCTGCAGACAAATATTTCACATTTTGACCCATCAGTCCAGAACACCTGCTGCCATTTGTTCTGCAGCCCAGTTCCTGTGTTTTCGTGCACAGTTGAGTCGCTCGGCCTTGTTTCCACATCGGAGACATGTCTTTTTGGCCGCAAGTCAACCATGAAGGTCTCTTCTGACCAGACAGTGTGTACCGGGGTCCCACCATTTCCTGCCAGTTCTGAGCTGATGGCACCGCCAGACATCTTCCAACTGCGGGGGGAAGCATGCCTGATGTGTCTTTCATCAGCGGCAGTAAGTGTCCTTGGCGACCACTGCGTCTACGATCCTCAGCGTTGCCCCTTTCTTTGTGCCTACTGACTTCTGGCAGTAAAAGCCCTGGTAGCTGAGTTTGACTGTTCCTCAGCCAGTATTAATCCTCCTACCCAGCTGTTTCCGTTTCAGTGCATGATTGTGTATCAACACCCACCTATTGAATTGATGACCATTAGCACCTGTTATGAATAATTGTTTAGTAATACACCAGACTATGTCTACAAAATCCCTGAATTGGTACAACTTTACCTAGAAGAGTTAATGCTGTGGTCACGCCATATATTGATTTGATTTCAATTTTTCTTCTGTTCACTCACCTTGCTATTTATTAATTGATAAATTGAATCTATTAACATGTCTATTTTTCATCACTGCAATAACTGCTTCACATAGAATATAATCCATATCCACACTAGAAATCTAGGAAACATGACAAATTAAGAAAACATGACAAGCTAAACAGTTATAGTGAATTCAAGTTTCCAGCTCTATTGTTTTTTTATGCAAGGCCAAGAAAAATACTTTTTAGCAAACTCCAAAGGCAAATGCAAAGCCTTCAAATGTAGATATTGTTTGCTCACATGCACATATTAAGGTGTAGAAGTGACTGTGATGAGCCGTGGAGGGGGATTGAAGAGAGAAGCTATATATAGGCCACGTCGAGATACAGTGCCCTCCACTAATATGGGCACCAAAATCTGAGCAAAACAGGCTGTGAACAAGAATCTTTATTGTTTATCTTCTTAATCTTTCAATCAAAAAGCTAACCTTTATATAAAGTAAAAAGATTGAAAGGGAAAACAATTCTTATCATACAACAAATCTATTTCTTACACATATGCGTGCCCCAATAATTGGCACCCCTTTATTTAATACTTGCAACCTTCCTCTGCCAAGACAAAAGCTCTTAAGTTGTCTCCTATACCACATTACAAGGTTAAAGAACATATGGCAAGGGATTCCTCCATAAAGAATGTCTCCGGATCCTTCAAATTCCAGGGTAATGCTTGTGGACTTTCCTTTTCAGCTCATCCCACATGTTTTCAGTGGGGTTGAGGTCAGGGGACTGGAATGACCATTGCAAAACTTGATTTTGGGGTTCAGTGAACCATATCTGTGTTGATTTAGAGGTGTGCTTTGGATCATTGTCCTGCTGGAAGATCTAACCATGTCCCCGTTTAAGATTAAGCACATTCTATTTCTTTTTTTATAAAATGTCAACATACATTTTGCTTTTCTGCAATCAGCTCAGTAGATCGTGCTGATTGTTTTGTTTTGAATATTTGTATTGAAAATCAAGACTGAAGTTCTTTCATCTGGAGATCTATAAAGCACTTTTGTTAATATTTTCTAAGAAAGTCTCCATGTTATATGACATTGCTTGTGGCAAGCGATGCCTGTCGATTCTTTAATGTTACCCTGGGGTTCTTTTCTAAGCAGATTTGGGTCAGCAATTGGGCCACACTAGTTGGGAAAGCCCATCCTAGATTGCCTTTCAGAGAGCTGAATGCTTTTTTTCTGATACAACATTAAGCATGATTTCAGTCGAGGTTTAGTCAAACTTTTTTTACATGATTGAAGTAGTCTCAGTATACAATCTTTCTTACCCTTTAAGCCATATTAAATGCGATTATAGAATGGTTCTTGCTGTAACTCTTTGTAGGGGGGTTCTAGATGCTGGAGGCATTGATGGAGGGACAGTGTTTATTTCCAATGCCAGAGGAAAAGGGAAGTGCCCAGGATAGTGTTCTGTCTATTAGATGGGGGGGGGAGCAGGTTTCCTGAACTTTGTTGTTACTGAATATTCCATGGCCCATGTCTTTGGAGTAGCAGAGTTTAACCCCAGGGTTTGTGCTGCATTTCCTATCTGGTAGTCATATCATCGTGGCCACCCTAGTTTACAGTTGGCTCATGCTGCCCCTGACTGGTATAAAATGGATGCCAACCGTGCTGCACAGGAGCATCAGCTAAATGAGTAAAATATAAAATAACTCTGCTTTCACATTTTCTCATCAAAACTGTGACTAAGTGGTTTCAGCCGAGTACCACAGTCATCACCTTTTGGCCGATCAATGTCATCTGGTTTATTGGCGGATCTCTAAGATGCATTACTCAACCAAGTGTCATCAAAACCAGGCCTGTGGTGTCTGAGAGACGGCTTGTCACGTGCATACATTCTAGCTGACGTACTTGCAGACCCGCCCACAGTAGAGACCCACAGTCCCTCTTCCATTTTCACTCTTAATCAGGCTAATATACACAAATGGACAAAGGTGAAAAAGTCTGCTTTATCAACTTTATTTCCTTTTCACTGATTCCTTTGCCAGGTGTTAGAGTAAGGATATATTTTCCTGTTTGAAGGAATCATATGTGTAATCTAGCATTTAGGGCTGGGTGGGTTTAACTGATTGTTGAGAGATTAGCTTGCTTGTCTTTTCTTCACCCTTCAGGCTCAAAGGACTCCTATGTTGAACCCAGTATTGTGCAGGAATAATAGCAGGTTCATCTGATCTTAAGCCAGGAAATAGGAACGCAATCAAAGAAAGTTCTGGTTCGACTTGTTTTCTGTGATGTCCTCAGTGGAGGAGATGGGTCAGCCCTTCCATGTGGAAATGTGAACTCTCCCTGATTGTTGGGAACATAAAAGAACACCGAGACCAGCCAGCCTACCGTGGGTGTGTAACAGGGAGTCAGCAAGTGTCATGCCCTGACAGGGCAGGACTAAAATGTGTGGCCTCTAGCCCTCTCTATGCCGTTGTGGGCTCCCCAGTCAGAGCAGCTCTGATTGGGGAGCCTACTTAGGTTCAGTTTGCACCACACCCGGTGTGGTTTATTGTTTGTTTGCTTGTCTCAACAGTTCACGGTTTGTCCTTTGTTTAAGTCATTTTCAAGTGAATAAGCTACACGTTATTTGTACTTCGTTTTATGTTAGTTAATCCTTTCATTTACGTTTACAGTTTCGTGTTAGTTTGTATTTGTTTTTCCTTTTGAAATATGTCTGCGTTTGGTTGCACCCCACAACGAAACCGTGACAGAATAAACCACCATCAAGAACCAGCAGCATGCGATGAGCAGCGTTGGGGGAGAGAGAGGTACACCTGGTTGGGGGACTGGGGATCCGATTCTCTCTCCTCTGATGATTCAGGGGCGGAATACGAGGACTGGGATCTTCCTGATGATGATCCAGGCTGGGGTGTCAACAGGGGGTGGACAAGTCCACCTTCAACCCCGGTACCATGGGTTACCTCGGCACCCAGCATGGCCACATCCCAGGGTCGCCCCCAAATGTTTTTTGGCGGGGGGCTATCCCGGCTACCTGGGATGCCATGGCTGGTACCTGAGGGGAGATCCAGGCAGTCCGAGTATCGGTCCACGTCCCAGCACCTGCTCCACGTCCGGCCCTCGTCCCAGCACATGCTCCACGACCACCCCACGTCCCGGCACCTGCTTCACGTCAGACCCTCGTCTCGGCACCTGCTCCACGACCGGTCCACGTCCCAGCACCTGCTTCACGTCCGGCCCATGTCCCAGCACCTGCTCCACGTCCGGCCCTCGTCCCAGCACATGCTCCACGTCCGGCCCTCGTCCCAGCACATGCTCCACGACCGGCCCACGTCCCAGCACCTGCCCCACGTCAGACCATGGTCGTTCCGGCTCCAGCCCGGAGACACGTTACGGCTTCAGCCGCACGGGTCAGTCTCCCGTGTCCTG
>JACXGK010009391.1:0-10646 GCA_016801125.1 Novumbra hubbsi
CTAAAACCACCCTGGTACCAGGTGTACTGCCTCCTGTTGGGGGGAGAGAGGCTAAACACAGATTATCACTAAAACCACCCTGGTACCAGGTGTACTGCCTCCTGTTGGGGGGAGAGAGGCTAAACACAGATTATCACTAAAACCACCCTGGTACCAGGTGTACTGCCTCCTGTTGGGGGGAGAGAGGCTAAACACAGATACCATAATTAGTCTAGTCTGCCTCTGCTAAAGCATATCGACAGTTTTGCAATGGTTTCCATAAACTGGGATTTTGTCAAGTTGTTTTTATAGAAGTTCTGAACTTTTAGTTTGATTTGTTAGATTGTATTTTTGATTGTTTAGTATGCTCTTATGTGAATTTAAACTATTGCAGTCAAACAACCAATCATACCACTTCATTCAGTTTTTTTCTGTGATTGTTCCAGACTGAGGCAACAATAGTTTTTAAACTGTGGTGCAAAATGATCCGAAACAAGTGAAACCTCCTCCCTGTCTCTGTTGGGTTTCTTGCTCCTCAGTGCACCATTTTAACCTTGGACGGCGAGTCCCCGGCTTTGACTACGGCCCGGACACTTTTGGCACTGGCCTCACACCCTTGCACCTCTCTGATGACGGGGAGGGAGACGCGTTTCATTTCCAGGAGCCTCCTCCACCCTACGCCGCATACAAATACCCTGACATCCAGCACCCCGACGACCCCCCACCTCCTTATGAAGCCTCCATCCATCCGGACAGCATTCTCTATGTGGACCTGGGTAGGACCAAAATAACAACCCCCCCCATCACATTTACTGACGGTTTTTGTATAGGCTTGTACTGCTCCTCAAACTCCTCTTGACTGTTCTGGTCCTGCTACGCAGCACGCAATGGGATCCGGATGATCCCCAGTCAGATGAGGGACGTGGTGGATGCCATGACGGACGCCCCAGCGCTGCCCGAGCCCGGCCCAGTGCCCATGTCTTCCCAGGGGCGCGAGGACTCCATCGACAGCAGCACCCTACTGGTGGTGCCCGACACGCCCACGGACGGACAGACCCCCGACATCCCTACAGACTGCAGCAGCTCCTCCCTCAGCACCATGGTATAGAGGGGAGGGGGGGTGGAGACTGCTCCATCACACGGGGGATGGATTGGAGCACACCTTTGGTCAGAGGACCGGTTTGGCGGTAGGCAGCGGTATCTGGACGGACTGTAGACCAGTCTGCCTCTGGAGGTGTGCCGCACTGAGCACTATTAGACTGGTGGGTTTCCTTAACCAGTGAACCTGCACCTGTTCGGTGTCTGTTTTTAATATGAAATCTGACAGAGGGCAGTTCGTTTACTTTACATGTGGGCACATACTGCCGATTTTTAAGGAAGTCAAAAAGCTTCTAGAGGACGTTGATTCTGTACAGAGAAGACTGGCAACACTACGCCAGACTAACCAGGCTGAGCTTCTGCTTCTCCTTCTCATTGGTCAACGCTTGTGGTTTATTTATTTTGGTTGGAGTTCCTGACGGCCCCAAATGCTAATTCTCCTTCGGGTGTCACAGCAGGTCATTATGGAGAAGGTAGACGGAGCCATTCTGCCCGGTTCCACTTGTCTTTTGGTTACATTGAGGCACAGTTTGGACCGTTGTTGGACTATCCTCATCAAATGACAAAGGGTAGAGCATCGGGCTCAGACTCCCGGTCTGAGATTTCTTCCTAATAAACAGAGAGGACTTTCCCAATAGACGGTTTGACTGGACTGGAGTTTTAACATTTCAGCCAATCAATCTGGTATGAGGTCTTCCAGGTTGATGCTAAAGATTTGAATAGAAACGTATAAAGTTCTGCTACAAAAGGTTTTTGTAACCTTGCGAAGATATTTAGGTACGTAAGTGTTAGCTACATCTAACACAATGCTATGTGTTATTGTCTGTTTTGATAATCTAGATCCTAGAACTTTTCCAAGAATTATGCTGCAATATTGAATTTTGTTCATTAATTCTTTAAGTAGTTAGTTGATTGTGTCCTTTTCCAGGCTGTACATTTGTTGCGATATCCAAACTTAGGTAATTGGTTCAATAATTTGACATCATGAAAGTGAATGTCAGTGGTGATTGTGAATCAAGGTAAGCTTTTCATTTTGTAGTTTGTTGCAAAATAAGGGTTACTAACTGTTTCTGTTCCCCCTCATGGATTGTGTTCAGTTTACGGTACACCTTGTCTTCTTAACATTACGTTAATATTAATTGAATGATATCTTCTTCTCCAGTCTGCTACTTTGCTGTATGTATGCACACAATTGTGTATTAAGGCAAAATCTTTCACCATTTGTCACATCGCCTGTTTGCTACTTGTCTAATGGAAAACATTTATAATACGCAATATATTTTGAAAGCATTATTGATATCCTGTGGGATGTTGATAAATGATCTATTGTTGGTTTTAGACTCAACTTGTTTTCACTGTTTCTGTTCTTCCTGCTGCGCAGTCCTCTGTCTTGAGTGGAGATGTAGCTGGTTATGTTTTATCACCAGCCTACATGTTATGGGCTTCATGATAATGAACTACACAGGTACTTCTAGTGTAGTAGCGACAACATACTAAGAACAATTGGGAAGGCCACATCATTTAAACCCATTGGGGCAAACCAGCTGACTGGCTTCCATTGAGATGCAGCGATGAGGGTCTGGTGTGGTTCTGTGGCGCTTGGTCCCCTGAGGAGTTAGAAGTTACCCCAGACCACCTGTTCCAAGCCCCTACCAGCCAGGATGTACCCAGCGTGGTCCCCTGAGGAGTTAGAAGTGTCCCCCTATGGTGACCCCAGACCACCTGGTCCAAGCCCCTACCAGCCAGGATGTACCCAGCGTGGTCCCCTGAGGAGTTAGAAGTGTCCCCCTATGGTGACCCCAGACCGCCTGGTCCAAGCCCCTACCAGCCAGGATGTACCCAGCGTGGTCCTCTGCTTTAGTTTGATCACCAGCAGCACTGAACTGGCAGAACATCCAGCTTTAGAATTGCAGCCCTGTGTGTGTGTGCTGTGTTTCTGTACAGATATACCTGGATGTCGCATTGCTGTGTTTTATGTAGGGATGTGGCTCAAGTTAAACTCTCTTCTCTGACTTATTTGTGAATTGTCCAAGGATATAATGTCATGAATTGTAAAGATAAAAAAGGTCTCTGTGTGTGTGTGTTCAGGGATCATCTCTCTTTCGTGTGAGTGTTTTGCTTTTTTTGGGACCTGCCGAGCATGTTTTAATCTTTGGGCATGCAGAGAGAATGTCTTTTGAACAGATTTATCATTTTCAAAACACAGCTCATCTTGGCCCAGACTTTGCACACTAGATTGGTGTGTTACATGCATTGGTACATAGATACTCCTGCCCCCAACTGCGATAGACAATGGTGAGCAAAAAACGTACAATGTGTTCTGTAAAAATGCAACATTGCATTTAATTGTATTCTCATATTTCAAAGTTTTTAAATTCTACAGTCTTGCTTCTTTCACAAGGGGCTCTTGTATTTTTTTTGTTGAGGTAGATGTATATTAATATTATGCCAAATAAATTGTATAACAGAGCTGTCTGCTGTTTTTCAATGTTGGTCTGGGAAGATTAGGCCTGTAGTGTTAGAAGAGATCTTAAAGCTATAGGATGACTAGGACTACATACACTTTCTTGAATAATTATTCATCCTAGGGTTCATTCATATTTGTGTTGCAAAGCAGATACCAATGGACTAAAATTAGGTTTGTTTCTTTACTAAATACTTCAATGTTGAAGATAATTGAAATAAAGCACTAAAACATCCTGATTCTCGCCCAGGGGTCTGTACTTGTTAAAGTTCTTAAGCATTAATTAAGTTATGTGAATCTTTTTCAATACTTACCTGTTGTTCATTCCAAATGTTCTTCTGATTAATCTCATCTCAATAATTCAAAGGCAGCTCCGTTCAGAATGTTTTTGTGCATCTTTGGTACACTGCCTGGGCGATTTACGCAACATCTGCAACCATTTTTAACTTGACCAAGCTTAAAGCGATCCTTGATGCCTGGTTTATTGTTAACCCATTTACCAATCACTGCCCTTTTACGAGGCTTTCAAATAACCTTGTTTGTTTATATGTGCGTAAAATGTAATACTTTACTGAGTTGCAGAGGAAGTGCTGTTCATTATGGTCATTCTATATTGTTTTACGCAGTCCGTGTAACACTCAGTTTCGGGAAGACGCTGCCTTAAATCCTGAATCCATTTGGGCTTGCTTAAAACAAAAGTAAACTCATCCAACCATTATGTTGAAGTAATAGTTTATTTTCAGACAAATTTAACAAGCATTAAACATTTAATGAACTCTTTTTTTTGCTCTAAAATGTGAGAAAGCCCCCGAAGAATACACAGCATGCTTCACCAATCTGGGCATTTCACTTAACAAATCAAAATAACTACGCCACTGCAGCCACACGTAATGGTATTTAGGCGAGAGATGGGAAGTCCCTAAACATTGAGATCTGTGTTGACAGAGACGGGAATAAAAGAGTATAAATCAAACCATAACAACCGTCGTCTTATGTTAACACCCGAGAGGTGCTGCAAACGATTAGGATAACTACACTACAAACAAAATAATGGTATACAAACCTTACTTTGTCACTCTCTTTATACCCCCCTAATGCATTAAGGAAATACATTTCTCATGAACTTTTTACAAGGCTACGTGGTTCTGTGTTTTTCGTTGTTTTGATGTCCTTACTATTATTCTACAATATGTAAAATTGTATAACTAAGGAAATACCTTTCTATTAATAGTCAACGTATATCTGGTGCTTTACATGACCTTACCACTAGATAGCATTGCTGCTCTGCTGAGTATGTTCAAGTTCCTCACGTTAATGTCCCGTTGTGATGACACTACAGTGAACAAACCGAGACGGGGGGAAAGCCCTCAGGATTCATCACAGTGCTATTTAAGCTTGGCATTTGCACAGGTACCCCAAGTACTGATTAGCTCTGCCTTCTTCGTATCTATAGAAATACTTTGTTTATGTATTGAAGCAAAAATGATTTGGGCAACAGTAAATTTATTGATTATGTTAATTCAGTGTTCACACACCGGTAAGTAACATGCTTGTTCTAAATGTCTTTTCCAAGGATTTTGCTTTGTCTGCTCATGCTGTTTTTAGAGGTTGTCATTGTGAATACTAATGCTTTACAATTCATGTCATCTGGGGTCTGTTGTTTCAGAGGATTTCTGTTATGACGAGGGTCACTGTGGTAAGTGTTTATTACCTTTATCAAAAGACGACATACTTCATAAATGTAGCTCTTTTTATTTTTTAAACTAATATGATATGACCAAAAGTAATCTCTCTATTGTGTGACCGTGACTGGAGACTACACCACTTTAGAGGGAATACGTCCAGTTCTTAACCTTGAATGTCATTTGCATGTCTCGGTTTCCTGCTCAGATCCATATGCATGGGGAGACATATTCCCATCCTGCCACCCAATCCTTGAGGAGCATCACTCTCCAATAAACCTTGATCACCATATGACCAGAAATGAATCCTTGGGGGCTTTAGATCTGGATGGTTTTGATGCTGTTCATACAGGACATTGGAAATTGAAAAACAACGGGCACTCTGGTAAGCAAACGGTTTGTTATTTCCACCTCAGGGAATGCTTGTTTTAATCATTGGCTGTCTGTGGTTTGTTGGCAGTTTTGTTGGAGGTTGGGCGTGGGATGTCTGTGACCGGCGGAGGTCTCCCAGGGATGTACCACACGGTCCAGCTTCAATTCCACTGGGGAAGCCAGAGTTCCAATGGCTCGGAGCATACGGTGGACAGGCACAGATATCCTATGGAGGTATAGCGATGCCTGCTCTACAACCAGTCAGTATTGGGCTACTGAATGGTTAGCCTTGGTTACCTTAAGGTTAAGACAGGATGCGCCAACCTCCTTTTTTTTTATTGAGTGTCCGTTTTCTTTTCAGATGCATATAGTCAACATGAAGTCGAGTCACCCAAACCTGACTTCTGCCTTGGAAGACCCAACAGGCCTAGCAGTGCTTGGATTCTTTATTGATGTAAATGGTCTAAATATACTGCTCAAAACCATTTGGGGAACACTCAATCATCACAGTATAACACTAAGTCAATTAAACGTCAGGGATATCAATCTGTCCAGTTAGTAAGTGACAACAGTTGCACTGGAGAGGCAACAACAAGACAATCCACAAAAAGGGAATGGTTTTGCAGGTGGTGGCCATAGACAATTGCTCTCTCCCTATCCTTCCTGTGTGATTCTTCTCTAGTTTTGCATCTTGCTAGTGTTATTGTCTCTACTGGTAGCATAAGATCCAAGTTGGACAGTCAGAAGCGCCATAGACGGTCCAGGAGCTGAATGAGGCTCTGATTCAGGTCTGGGAGGAGATCCCCCAGGACAGATGTCGTGTCATCAGGAGCAGGCCCATTTGGCAGTAAATACAGTCACATAGTGGTCATACACACTACTGAGTTGACACGAGTTAGAACAGCCTGTTATTTCCAATGTTTACTTTGATTTTAGGTGTAAGTTTGAATCCATCCCTCAATTGGTTGGTGATTTTGGATCCATGGAATGTTCTGATGTCATTTTGTTGTCAACAAATTACACAATGTAACATATTTCTTTCATCGAGACCCAATGTGTGATATGTGTTCCCTTAATTAATTTGAGCAGTGTACTTCATCAAGCATTTCACACAGATATCTGTAGAATAATTAGTGATGAAGTCCTATTTTGAACCTTTAACTTCTTCTTGTAGCTCAGTTACATAGACAACGGTCACTTTGGACACATTTCAAACCTACTTCCCACCATTGCCTACAAAGGTTTGTGAAAAACTTTTCATGACGTTTTCGAACTGAACACATGTCAGTCCGTGCGGGGTGTAATAAGGTCCTCCCTCTCCACCAGGTCAGACGGTTTCGATCAAGCCCTTCCCATTGATCAGCCTTCTACCGGAGAGACACTTGTCCAAGTACTACCGTTACCACGGTAGCCTCACCACTCCTCCTTGCTCTCGAGCCGTTCTCTGGACCGTGTATGAAGTGCCCATCTATATCTCCTGGTCACAGGTAAGCGTGCATTATTAAACATGACACTCACATTGTGTTAGCCAAATGAAATAGTGATGAAGAAATAAATCGTTGTTTTCTCCTGTAGTATGAACGGTTTTCCACTGGGATTTTCTCCACGAGAGAGGATGAGGACCCGGTGTCACATCTCCATGACAATGTCCGACACATCCACCCCACGTTCGGTCGCAGCATCTACGCCTCCAGAGATGCCAAGCTACTTTCAGCAACGGCCACTAACCTCTTCATACCGCTACTATCAATGCTCCTGCTTCAAATAACTTTAAGAGTTGGCCTCACCCATGGACTGTAGGTTTAGGCTTAGGGCTGTTCAATTGATGCTGGCTGAGGGGCAAATATAATAATGTGAAAAATAAGTGGTTATAGGCAACTGTTTACTGTGATTGACCACTGTGAATTGTCACCCAGTGTTATGGTCATTGTTTGATTTACTGTTATATTTCATGTTTAACATTTCAACCCATAACATTGACCACAGTGCTCTATTCAATCAAATCAGGGGTTCCACAAAGCTCTCTTGGATACTGTATAAAAACGTACAACTACTAAGTCAACCCACCGCCATACAGATTTTTGCTTATCATACTTTGAAGTGTCAGCACGGGATGAATACTATACAACTCTGGAAAAACATTTCCAGAAAAGTTGAAAATGACTTTTTTTTTTAATGAGGAACAGAATAGTTCAACAGGCAGTGGTCTCTTAAATTAAGCCATTCTGTTCCTCACTCAAAAAAGTTATTTTTTGGAGAGGAAAGAAAAAAGTGCAGTGGTGCCTTAATTTATTTCCAGAGCTGTAGTTACGTGTAAAAAATAGCTAGGGATATTTTAAAGTAGCTGCTGTTTAATCTAGTACTGGTCACATAATTGTACTTCAAACTACTTCACTGTTTGCATCTCTACTACATTCAATCTCTAACTGACCCACTGGATTCTAATTAAACATCTAATGTACCATTAGTGCTGTGACTGTATGGACCCCCCCTGGTGGTCATATGATGTCACATAGCGACATTGTTTCCCAGCCAGCCTTCTATATTATGCCTGTTTAATCCATTTAAACTTTGAACTTAACATCACAATGTTCTGTTACCACCAGGACTGGGTGACAGTGACGTCCTGATACCTTTAGACACGGTGAGGTATTATGAACGACATTGTTAACAGAAAGTTGCAGTATTACAGAATACATTTCCAATTTTGGAGGCGGACCAAGTCCATAATGGTGAAGAGAACGGTGATCCCAGGAAGAAGCCCGTCAGACCAGGGTATCCATGCTGGCTTTGTCTCCGCACAGCTAGTCATGCCCTACACCTCCTGTCACTGACACGGGCGGCAGCGCCAACACAGAGGACACTTTGTCTCCGGCCGATGCTGGAGAGGCAATCGGGACATGGCTGGGTGAGATCACTGTGGGTGGGGGCGTCTGGCTGAGATCACTGGGTGGGAGGCTTAGGCATGTCATTTACCCCCATTGACCACACCTGTTAAAGGGTTCACACTATTATGTTATCGTTGGAAATGAATGCTATTTATGTCAAATGATTGACTGCAGGTCATGGTTTTATAATACTTTCCCCCCATTCAAAATGGTTTGTGTTGCTTATAATGGGTTTCAAACATTAGTAACTTCATTTATTAAACATCCTGTATATGTTAGTGGATACTAAAGCAATTACCAAATCACCCAGTTCATAACCCTGAAATGCATTTCCATTTTAGTACTAATAATCAGTAATAATTTGAAAAAAAAATTGCCTTTATTTTCGCTGTTTTCTTTTTATACATTTGTTGTGCAATAAATAGACAGGAGAAACAGGCCAATGATTCCGACCCGTTCTCTTATCCTTTCTGCACCATAATGCTGTTTTCCTTTTCTCCACACTGCAAACAAGATCTCATAGAATTTACAACAGAAAATAAAAGAAAAAAGCTTGACACAAGCCGACAATACTGCCACCAGCTCCACGTTCATCAGCTTGATCTGATCCATAGGTCTCTGAGCTGTATCTCTGTAGCAAATCCCAAGGAACAAAAATAGATATATTCACAGATAAAGTATTTACACATTTTTAAGATTACAAAGGAAATGGGCAGAAAATGAAGAAGTTTCTACAAGAAACAATCTTTCAAAGGGAAGGTATTTTTTTTTCTGTACAAGATGCACCTTTGCCTTAAATTAACAATTGAACACTTATTTGTATTTTTTACAGATTCCTTTTTGTTTTTACTGATCCCTGAAAATACCACTTTAAATAGTCTGTCTTTTTTGTTAAAAGGAAAGATGCATCATTAAGTATTCCCCGTGTCAATAAAAAAAAAAAAAAAAAAAAAGCT
This sequence comes from Novumbra hubbsi, assembly GCA_016801125.1. Taxonomy (NCBI): domain Eukaryota; kingdom Metazoa; phylum Chordata; class Actinopteri; order Esociformes; family Umbridae; genus Novumbra; species Novumbra hubbsi. The sequence goes on from JACXGK010009391.1 coordinate 9,440, forward strand.
TTCGGTCTTCTATACAATGATCATGTACAATATAAACATTAGTTGTTAAAAAAAAAAAAACTCCTATATGTCCAACTGAACTCGAAGCAAGGAATGACTTGGTCTTCAGAGTTCCAATTGGCTAGGAAGGTGTAAGCAGAAGTGCAAGGCTCTAGTGCATTCACAAACAGCAAAAATTCATGAAACTGAATGACAAGAGACAATACCCACGTGTGAAACAGAGGATTTGAGCTTGGATTCTTAGTGTGGCGTTGAAAACAGTGAGGTCTGCCGAGTTGTCAGATTGAAAAACACTTCTGTACGGTGAGCAGAATACTGCACTAACAGTACGAACAGGGCCCCATCGTGTTAAAGCTTAACAAGCACCGTTGGGGGGGGGGGGGGGGGGGGGGGGGGCCTAAACCATGGATTCCCAAAACACCACTGACAGCAAAGCGAAACAACACTCATTACACCATCATACGACACAACCACCTTCACACAGGTGAAAAAAAGACAGTAAAATAGTGGGCATGAACACGGCTGTTAGCGGCAGCTTCCAGAAACACTGTGACCCAGTCTCTGCGTTCCTGTGCCTGCGTGGGCTTTCATTCAGCATTGACGTTACATTTAGCTGGGTATCCTCCACATCTACCATCATTATACTGTTGTTACCTTTATGCTTGTCAATACTAAAACACAGGAAATGCAAGGGGCATCTGTTTGGTTTCCATACAGCATTGGGTAACCAAAACCTAATAATACTAGAGTTTAAATTGCAAATTGCCTATCAGCTGTACTGATCAGTAAATCACTTGTGCATCCCTTCTACAACCAGAACCAAGCCACCTGACACGAAAGGAGATCATTGTGTGAAGTGGAAAGGCATTGTGAAGTTTAACAAAGTTTGCATTCTTAATGTACAGCCATAACGTTTGTTGTGGATTGAATCGTGTGCCTAGGGTTACTTTTGGAAACACTATAATATGGTGTAAAGGGGTAACTTTTAATTGCTATGAATAGTACCTATCTTGCTTCTTTCTCCAATCTCCATTTCCACATTGTGTCCTACAGAGGGCAGCACATTCCCAAATTTTCTCTTCTCACATTCACACCTGCCTGAACACTTCAATGATCTTGTTTTAGAGGACAACAACACAGCAAGAGTGGACAGTACTAAAGGACAACAGAAAGGGTGGGAACACTTCTGTGGGCGCTGTAACACCAT
>JACXGK010009392.1:0-20108 GCA_016801125.1 Novumbra hubbsi
AAATGAACGGACAGAAGACCAGCGCTAAGACATGTTGCTTACTGAGAGGCTTTAATACCCCGGGATGAAATCGTAATATATACTATGTCACTAATCCCTTATATCATGCTGAAACGTGTTCAGTTAATAAAAATTTAGACCAAGTCTCTCTTTCCTAGAACCTAATCAAGTTGGCAGTCTAAGGAAGCCAGTAGACCATTTCAATAACAAAAGGCCTTCTCAGGCAGCAGCAGGAGGAAGCCCAGAAGAAATAACAAAAGGATCCACTCACGCAGCAACAACAGAAGGCCCAGGAGTAGCAGCAGAATGGCAGATGCTCCTAATGTGACATAGGTGTCAGTCCGTCGGGCGAGGCACACCTTATTAACCTCATGGCAGGTACACACAGCTACATTCAGAGTCTGGACCTCAGCACAGGCCTTCCCTTGCTGGTCAGTTATCTCCATGTCCACCTTGAAGTAACCCGGCCACAGTTGGGCATGATCTCGTAAAAGGACAGTGGTGGCTAAAAGAAACATGAGACAGACCAATTCACCAAATGTTTTGTAAAAATCAATCAAAGTTCAGTTTAAGATGGCGCTTATTATCAGGCTCAACAATAAAAAAAAAAAACAGCCTGTTGGTGAAGCTGGTCGAACTGTTTATTTGCTTCCTGAACTCCAAACCTCAAAGTTCTGGACTGGGCTTGTTACCATTGAAGTTCTCAACTGTCCACTTCTGGTTTCTGTCCGTCTGAATCACTCTAAACTTGAAGGGCTCTCCGTTTGGGAAGCTGTCTCCATCCCCAGCTGTAGCATACACAGCGTTTTCCCCCAAACACATGGTTGTAGTCGTAGCTGTAAGTGTGGGACAGTGGTCGTTGAAGTCCTCCACCTGGATGGCGATTGTCCCTGTAGCCGTTTTAGGGATCAGATCTGGACACCAACATAAAATACAGAATTACATACAGACATTATTATATTCTAGCTCTTCAACAAGCTGAGCTGGATGTTTCAGATGTTGTTTCTATGTGTGTAATTAAGAGTAGAATCACTATTATGCCCCTGTTGGCTATGAAAGGGCAAGTTTGAAACCTAGGGGTTTTGATGACATGGGGCACATACAGGCACATGTCAAAATTAGTGGTATTCCTCCACAAAAAATAAAGAATACACAATTTCCTGTGAAACAAAAGTAATTGACATCCACCATTGTTCATTCTATATTCAATAGAAATCTGTCTTTGCTTTCTTGAAAATATCAGCTCTTTCCATAGATCTTCGATAGGATTCTGATCTGGACTCATAAAAGGCCACTTCAGTATAGTCCAAAGTTTTGTTCTTATCCATTTTTGGGGGATTTTAGCTGTGTGTCATGGGTCATTATCCTGTTGGAGGACCCATGACCTGAGACTGAGACAGGGCTTTCTGATACTGGGTTGTACAATTTACTCCAGAATGCCTTGATAGTCTTTCATTGAGCCCTGCAAAGAGGCAAGGCACCTAATGCCAGAAGCAGCAAAGCAGCCCCAAAACATAAACAAGCCTCTTCTGTCTTTCACTATAGGTATGGTGTTCTCTTCTTAGAAAGCTTAATTCTGTCTTTGGTTAACATAGAGCTGACGTGACTTGCCAAAAATATGCATTTTAGCCAATTCCAATCTGACTTTTTATGTTTTTCTTTCAAAAACTCTTCCATGGAGTCCTCATCTTCACAAATGTGAGGGATAGTGCGTTCCGAAACTGATGTACCTTCACCTTAGGGTTCAGATTGTATCTCTTTGGCAGGAATCCTTGGATCTTTTTCTACAATTCACACTGTCCTTCTGTTCAATATGAGGTTGATTACGGTCGCGCCGAGGGAGGTTGGCTACAGTTCCATAGAACTTGAACTTCTTAATAATATTTGCAACTGTTGATTTATTTAGGATTTACATTTTTCAAAGATAAAGGACTACGTCTATACATTTGCAGCAGTCATTCTCCACAGGGTTTGATTGGGATCCCAAATCGAGGGATCTGAATGCCAAATCTGAATGCCATTATAAATAAAACAAAGTATGCTATAAGCTTTTGCATTGTTAATTAATGATTACATTTTGGTCATATCATTTCAGAACTTTTTGGCAAGCTTAATTGTTTGCATTTTAACATAATTTCTAATGTTGTGTTTACGTTACTGTACTTGCCGTTTGTGACTGCTATAATCTTAGCGTAGTATGTTCCATTGACCAGGTAAATGGACTCCCGATCAGGCAGTTTGTTTAGTCTGATCTCTCCAGTCTTCTCATTGATGCTCACCCAGTTGTCTACATCAGTTAATTTGGCATACCTGAGAAAAGTATTATGACAACATCACCCGTTTAGGATGAACTCAATTATCCTTTAGTAAGATGTCCATAGAATGACATGATCTTCCACCAATAAAAAAATAAGAAATAATCTTGAACTCACCTAACATTAGTAGCGATCATTTGTGTGTCAGTGTCAATGGCTGTGTAAGTGGTGATGACCTTGTTAATAGTGACAGTGGTGGAGTCTTCAGAGATGGTCACCACTTTGACCTTGGGCTGGAATGTGGGACCCTCCTTCTGGTTGATTACATGGATCTTGACGTTGTACGTCTTATCAGCCCCTCCAATCGATCCACTCGTAGAGGACCCAAAGTTGTACTCTGCTTTGTTGGCAACCCTTATGCCAAGGTTGACTTCTTTCAGTTCCTCGTAGTCCAATGACTTTGTAGTCGGTTCAAAAAAACATTAAACAGTAGAATGAGTTAAATGATACTGACAATCCATAAATCGGCAGGAATTGAGCCCAGTACACATGAGCCCAATGCCTGTCTGTCTCCACTAAATGCAGGAAGACCAGTAGTTATAAGACATGTGGGCTGGAATTCAATTTAAAAGAAAAGGTTTGAGATATATGAAATCCATTGCACTTTGATACCTTTTTTATACTGATAATGCCCTCATTGGTCTTGTGGTCAGTAGTGATAGTGAAGTAGCCAGCCTCGTTGCCTGTCACAATGGTGAATACAGCCAGCCAGTTGTCAGTGAACTGCTGGTCTAGATCAGTGGCTTTGATCCTCAACACCTCTATGTTGACTGTATTCTCCTCCACTTTCCCGTCATACTACAATCACACAAAGATACATCATAAAGGCATAACCCACAGGAACATATTTTGTCATAGACTATCAAAAGACCATATGTTGGAAGATCCCATGCAAGGGTATTTTGCAGAATAAACCTTTCTTATATGGTTGTTGCCCAAGGTGGATATTCAGACTAGGGTGCTTTATTTTGTAGCTGTCAAGCGACTCCTTGTGTAGGTCAGGCAGCTGAGAACTGAGGCGTGCTTCTGCAGTGGATTATTGTGTATCCACCACATGCAGCTTAAACCTGTACCAGCTAAAGGCCTCCGGGTTGAATGAGGACTGTGATAAGAGTTGGCGTGGGTAGAAGTGTTTGAGGGGGCCTCTCATTCTGTCTTTGATTATTGCGCATCTACAGTGGAAATTATGGTTAGCTAGGACCGTTGAGTATGTTAACTTTGTAATTATTGGAGAACATGGAAGAACTATGAAAGTCCACATCTTGGACTCCAATAAAGAAAGTTCTGCGATTACTTTCGGTTTCATGATTTTGTTGATGTATCACATGCAGACAGAATCTTACAGGTTAAAGGAGACTTTTGTAACTTCCACATATCTATCTGATTAAATTGTACTTCTTTTTTATTTTACTTTTATGTAATCACTTCTATATGGATACATAACGGGAAAGTAAAGGGAAAGCTCCTTTATATTTAATATTTTATACTGACATAAACATATTTGTGGGAGAAATTGTGTCACTATTTCAAAAATTTACGTAATCCGCCAGAGTGGTACAACAGGCATGCTCAGATTATGGATGCTTTTTATGCAAACCTCAATAGTCTTACATGATTTGTTTTCAGAGGTGTTATACACATACACACACCCCCACACACACACATATATATATATATATATATATATATATATTTGTGTGTTTGTACTCTGTGTACTGTTTCCACTGTGTGAAACACACAAATATATATATATATATAACAAGAGAGAGGCCACAGAGGACATAACACAGGTGTTTAAGGCAATGCACTTTGTCTTGTGCTTTCTATGAGTGTCTTGTTTTGTCTTTTCTCTGTGTTTGAACCTCGCCTGTATGTCTAAACATGTACTTAGGGCCCAGATGTAAAAGAGACCTTGGTCTCAGTCTGTGTTCTTTGTTGAAATAAAGGTTTAATAATAGTAATAATAATTGAAAAGGTTAGACATTACAACGTTGCTTGCTTTCTTCCAGTTGTTGTGATAGCCTGAACTGAATATACTGGACTTTTGAAATGGAAACGAGAATTCCATTTTTGAACAAATTGACTGAGGGATTTGGCTAGTACCAAAAGGTTAATAAAGACAGGACATTCTATTTTAAAATAAAAGGAACAACTGCTATAATAACACTATTATGTTGGGCTAAGGTCTCTCTACAATATAATACATACTCTCGTATGAACAGAAAACAGAGACGTAGTATTCTTACATTTTCCTTCTCCAGGGTGGGGATGTTGTCATTGATGTCCAGGATTTGAATAACAATTTGTCCGGTTCCTGTGTTTCCACCCACCTTTCCATTGTCGTCTGATCCAATTATAGTCAGGGTGTATGAGTCTTTGGTCTACAGAACCAGGAAATAAGGTAGACACTGAATAACGTAGATACTGAACTACATTCTTCTGAAAGTGTCAATGCCCAACCAAGACAGTCACCCACTGTACACCACTCTTACCTCTCTGTCCAGAGTGGTCTTTTGAACCAGGATCGCTCCAGTCTGCTCGTTGATGGAGAACATGCCATCTGAATTACTAATCCCCACTAGGCTGTACTTAATCTGAGAGAATGCAGTGTTGGGTGCATCATCATCTGTGGCATTCACTTTGATGACAAAAGTTCCTGGAATATAACAATGGGAAGGTTTTATGTGTTCAGCACCAAGACACAGTTTATTATATACTACAATATAAAACCACTACTACTACAGAAAAAAAACCTATTTGTATACAAAACTGTCTATGCCATGACGAATTAAAGGTAAATTCAACAGTTTGTATACAAAACTGATCTATACTATGATGAATTAAAGGTAAGTTTCAGTTGTTCTTCAATGTTTTGTTTTCACTACGCTGCCTCCTGTCTTTGTGCTAGGAAACATAAAGACAATGTTTACTGCTATGCAGATGACACACCGCTGTTCATTTCAATCAAACCAAACAAAGCCTCTAAAGTGCCTTCCCTGATGATGTGTATTTCTCAAATAATCTCTATAACAGAAATGTGGAACTTGATTTAAAAAAGCTCCTCAATACTGTTGTGTATTTAGTGTTTTGGAATTTACACTGTAGAATACTCAAAGACAGTCCGAGAGGGACCCTCAAACACTTCTACCCACACCAATTCTGATCACATTCCACATTCAACCCGGAAGCCTTTAGCTAGTACAGACTTTAGCTGGTACAGACTTTAGCTGCATGCTGTGGATACACATTGTTCCACTGTTCAAAGCTGACCCACACAAGGAGTCACTTGACAGCGACAAAGTAAAGCACCCTAGTCTGAATATCCACCTTGGGCAACAACGTGCCAATTTGCACCCCACTATGCTGACCATCGGGCAATGCTGTGACCTTGGTGAACACTGCCCATATCCACACTTCTGTTTACAATGACACTAGACAAATCACTTCCCTCTGCGACCCAAATGAGACACAAAATAGTCTTCATGTGATGTTTAAGTAATATCGCTAGAATCTTGACTAGCAGCAACACATTTGATTTGAGTCAGATTAATGCAGCGCTATTGTCTCTACACATTCTGATAAGGCTGATTTGATTTTCTTTTACTTACTGGACTTGCTCTCTGAATTGGCCCTGTTCTATTGACCTATGGGTGCTCCAAAGTCACAGAATACAGGCCTCCTTATTATTGTTATTGGAGAAATAACTTTCTCCTGTACCGCTACATCTTTCTGGATGCATCCGGCTGAACCACCACAGGCCAGGACTGAGTTGAGTGTTTCCGGGCTTGTCACCTCTATCAGGGTAGCGTTGTCTCATGATAGCGCATGTACTCTTAAAATCTACCTCTGGTCAGTCAGAAGAGATCAGGCCGACCCTGTTTGCCTAGCTAAAATATTGTTCATAACCACTGTGCTTATGTCGTACGTACGTTTTTTCTTTGTGTAAACACAAAAAAATAAAACATCTAAAATAGAGATCGTATAGAATAGAAGAAACAGATGCAATAACAGAAAACATATATAGTAACTGGAAATGACATGCCTGTAGCACTGGACTCGTTAACGTATCCAGTTTGGCCGATGGCAAACACCGGTGGACTGTCGTTTACGTCCTCAACAATAACCTTCAGTTCAATGTCCTTCTCTGCACGGCTTCCATCGCTGTATTTCGCCACTCCAAACAACTGACAGATGATAAACCAACATATTTTTCATACATTTCTTCATTTCGTTTTTTGGTACAAGCATTTCTTATAGGTTGTATGGAGTAGAGGCTTACACTGTAGCTGGATCTCATCTCCCTGTCCAAAATGCCATGGATGGTGACCAGGCCTGAGCTCGCGTTGACACGGAAAAGGTTCACAGGGTCTTGATCAGCACCAATCCCAGTCAGGGAGTATGTCACCGGTAACTCGTACTGCTTATCAGAGCGAATCTGGCACAGTAATACAATCCAATAAGCCTTCATCGAAAAACAACTTTCATACGGTTTTTGTAGCAGGTTTAAGTCATTTCATAACACATGCTTTCATTTTAAGGCATTGGCTTGAAACTTTTGATCAAATGAATGGTATGTTTAAATTCTAGAAAAGCAATATTTGTTAAGAGGCATCGTGTTTTGATTTCTGAACCCTTCCTCAACTGTTTGTGTGATTGCGCAATATCTCTGAGCAGTATGACACATAAATCACAAAAACATCAACTACATACAGGCATTCCTTGGATTTCTACAGCACCACAATTGACTGACATCCATAATGCAACCCACTGTTTCAGTTGCTCAACACAGCAAGCTGTCTTTTGGGTGAAGTTGGGGTAAGTGCACATTTTTACTGAAATCCCAATATCCACCCCCTCCTTGTTTGTCTCTCCCTTCGAGCAGGCACTTCTCTGACAGCTAGCACAATGTTTAGAAATAAAGCTGTGTTAAGGGGGTTCAAGCTGGGTTGAGGGGGTTCAAGCAGTCTGCTGCTATTGTCCTTATTGCACCTCTTTTGCGGTGAGTGACACATGCACCCGAAAGGCTGCATGGAGGGTGTGTCCATCCATCTTTAGTAAATCAGATTCACAATCCCCAACATTTGTGCTGTACTATAATTTGATCCATGGTGTCAGATGTATGCATTATGTGCAAAACTTCACAAACTATAAGTTTTCTTGGTAAATTCCAGCCATGTTTTTTGACAAACTGTACTGGTGAATGCATGGATGAAGGAACCTGGTCCATAAATGCCAAATATCAAGTTACATGACGATTGGTCATTTTCGCACTATGTGAGTAGCTTTTTTCTCAATTAAAACATTATACAAAATTAATCACAGTTGAATTAGCAGCCCAACTGTTCCCATGAGGAAATGGAACAAGGAATAGTTTTTTAAGAATCAAACATGGTGAACGGCATGAGTTTAGAAATGTGTCTTTTTCAGTAGCAGCCCCCTGTTTGGTTGGTCAGAATAAGCCTGCATGTTGTCTTGGTGTGTTTCTGAACTTGCATACCATGTTTTGTCATAATTCAGTGTCTGATTTATATGCATTTGTGAAAAACCATGCACTTTAGTAGGTTTGGTCAATAAATGAAAATATGAATGTTATTGTGAGGAGATCTAGGTCTCTGGGCAAGACTCTAGGTCACATGTGACCTGGTAACTTTGGCCATTCTAGCGGTTTGTTACTGTGTAACCATGAAGAGCATTTGCATGGCGCTGGGTGAAAGACCCATAGTGATCCATAATAGTATATTTATAATAATGAACGTAGACCAAAACAACAGGGTTTCACCACTGGATTGTTGAAACCCCAATGATTCATTCTAGAAAGATACATGACTTATCCAACATCTAGCCAAAAGAAAAGCAAGCTAACTCCTTTCTTGAGAATGACTTTACAATCGCTGTATAGGATGAGATTGGATCCTACCTTTGCAATGTAAGGGAGGCTTGTGTACACTGGGTTATGCTCTAACAATTTCTTTGGCGGAATGATCCATTCTCTTTTTTGTCTTCTCAGCTTCAGCCCACCGCCTTGTTCTGCCATCACATGCAGAAACTACAGGAAATGCACAGAAGCAACAGAAATAACATTGGTTGATTATGTTTGTTTTATGTGACATTTACAATAATCTTGACAAAGCTGTCAAGTGACTACAAATATGCCACTAGTCTAGTTAATCAAGATGCTATGAATATAAGGTTGATACTTTGCTTAAACTGTCATTCACTCTCTTGGTATTGATTTGCAACATAGCCATTTTGTCTCAAATGCTTGGCTAAGAATGGACAAAGGAGCGTATTTTTTTATGATCACAAGCTTTAGACTGCAGCAAAAAAAATCCCTCTTATCAAATTCATAGAAACACTCCTGAAAATGTCTTGGACATTCCCGCTATGATTCATAAAACCACAGCAAATCATATGGCAAGAAGTATTTCTCAAACCTAAAGCAACATGAATTGATGCACAACTTAGCATTGTTTCGAGCATGCAGACCAGCTTGTGTTGGACAAGCATTTTCTATGTAGTGGTCTTTCAAATATTTCCCAGTCCCCTTAAACCAGGGGTGGGCAAACTACGGCCCGAGGGCCAAATGCGGCCCGCCAGGCTGTCCCATCCGGCCCACGGAATTTAATACAATTATTTTGGGGGGAATTAAAAAACCAACTCACTAGCCCATTCTTATACATCTGAGTCAGAATTGTAACTATTTACACCTTATATGGGATCTACTGTACACATGTAATGTATGTTTTAACTTTTGACCCTTTTCTGGCCTTCAAATCAATTATGATTAACAAATTACAAAAACAAATGTGGCCCTCCATTTCATTTCAAAATCCTGATGTGGCCCCCGAGCCAAAATATTTGCCCACCCCTGCCTTAAACATTTGTGGTTTCTCTGATGGTACAGATTATTCGTGTCCCCTAAAGGCCAGCTCAAAAGACCTGAAAAACTTGATCGAGACAAGTCACAACAATCTGCCAACACAGTCTAGCTGCATGGCTTACAGTTCAGTTTATAAAATGTCTTCTCCATGTCCCTATGACTCTGGCTTTACTCTTGATGACATTGACAGAGTTATCTATAAGCCTGTCCTATACAGCAATGCATAAATGTCTGGTCAATGTCTGGTCAGCTGAAAACCATGCTACTACCCTTAAAATCCTGGAAAATACCTTGGATAAACTGATTGACTATCCATTACATAAAAGCATGTCTATACTTGTCCCAGACTCTTCCATTAGATCCCACTGGCAGGCTTTGAACGTTAAAAAAAGTAATGAAACTGGTCTTATAAGGCATAGACACATGATGAATATTTGTTTAGCAAATCCATGGTGTACCCAAGGGCATACGCCCAATACTTGAAACAATGGCCTGGGTCTTTCAGAGCTAAGGCCTATTTCGGAAAATGTCCTTAATAATATATCATGATCAACAGTGACAGGCCTTAGAAAGGTCAATAAACAGCAACACTTCTCTCCTCGTTCATATAAAGCACTGATAACATCATTCACAAGTGTGGTTGATGTGATAGTGCAATGCCCTGGTCTGAACCCAGATTGATATACATTCAAGACACATTTCTCAGTGAAGTAAAACCAGGGCTGCATATATACCAACTTCTCCAGAATCTTTGCTAAACAAGGAAGCCTAGAATTTGGTCGGTAGTTGACATGATCACTGTAATCATATGTAGAGGGAACACATGCAGATTTACAAACTTCAGAAATTTTCCTAGTAAAATATGTGTTACGTCACCAGCTATGTGGGATGCTGCACTTTTTAACAGACCAAGCACTTATCATCAGACCCTATATATCTCCCAGGATCCAGTGTAACCTCCCTAATAGAGAACTGTCCTGTCTGACCAACATTATCAGCATTATTCAGAGAGACTCCTCCAAAAGTATTGAAAAGTACTTGAATGGTACTTTATCAAAGTAATGCCTATAGAAAGAAAAAATGTTGATTGTAATCATTTCCATTTCATCCATAATGATTTGCTAATGTCACCCCTCTCTTCTGCAAGCTCCATTTGCTTCCGGTAAAAGCTTGCATCCCCTACAAGACCATGGTTCTTGCTTGTGGGGCCAAAGTGAACTGCAGTTCCCTACCTGCAGGCTGTGCTTAAACCCTACAACCTTTCCTGTCCCCTCCGATCTGCCTCATCATGCCTTTAGGCCTTTGACCCTCAACCCTCTTCTGTCTTGGCACCTCAATGGTGGAACAAACTTCCCCTTGAAGCCAGGACAGCAGAGTCATCGCCAATCTTCCGAACGTGGCAGAAAACAGACCTTTTTTACTTAATTACCTGGTGTATCCACCCCCACCACCCGAGGACACAAAAATGCACTTAGCTTTCATTTCTCTGGCACTGACTTAGCCAACTAATGGCTTCGATGAAGGAGAGTGTACTTACTATGATGGTCAGATATTGGTTTTGCAAGATACCTTAAGAGGAATGCACTTGTAAGTCACTCTGCATAAGAGCGTTTACTAAATGACTAAAATGCAAAGGATGCCAGAAGCTTCATTAATTTGATCTATTTTATAGTTACAACCCTTTAATCATTTTAATGTAGTTGGATTATCTGCAAAATCAGATAAAGCTTTAAAAAAGTAATCAGATTTTGTCTTGCTGACTATTTTCACTGATTGATTTCTTTAACACCTAAATGACTGACAATCTGAGTCTAAGTCAGTGAGTTTGGCTTTAGCCCAGGCCACATTCCTTTTGGGAAGCTCCTCAGACAATTCAGAATTAAAGTCATAATAATAGCACTGGTCAGAAAGGCAGACAGAGCATGGGAGAGAGGCCACATGTACGATAGCGAGAAGTATTCATTCAAGGTAGTCTATAGGAACAGGCTGGGAAATGTAAAGCTTGTCAATCATGCCTGACTAAGATGTTACCAACATCATTGTAGTGTTAGTCATTCAGTTTTTTTTATTACTAACACAAAATACACTCTAGTTACATTATAATCTGTCTGAAATAGCTGTCCCATCACGCATAAAATCCCACACTGTATACTTTTACCAATGCTAGTTAGGACTATTGCATGTTCAGAAATCACTACTTTCTTGAAGTCAAACTGATTAAAATATTAAAACTGATTGCTTGATTCCTATCAACAACTGTGAGGTATCAGTATATTGAGTAGACAATATGGGTAGCTATCGATTTAGCAAATATCTATTTGCAACACCATTTCCGGACATAATAAGTATTGCATGTCAGCATTGTGGAAACAATTATTAACCAGAGTATTTTCAACCAGACTACCTCCAAGCCAAACTGTGTGTCATTCACACTGGTCCTATTCACACTTTATTGGTCAATAATGCCAACATCTTTTTTTGTCTTTATCTAACTTAGTCATGGGGAAAGAGAATCAAAACTACAAGTAGAAAAACACATAGAACTACATATTAAATAGACATGTTGGTGAATACACAAACTCTCACACTACAGTGAAATGTGACTGCAGTGTGAATGTCAGAGTCACTCCTACGCCCTTGGGTGTACCAGCATGAATTACTAGGTTACTGGCATTCTCCCCCATTTCACATGTCAAAAACAAGATTGTGCCATGATAACTGAATGTGGATAAAGAGAAACACATGTGCATAAAAAAGATCAACAGAAACCAATTCATGACACAAAAACAGTTTATAAAGGGGTTTAAATTCCATTGAATTCCAACAGTCCAACATTGAATTCCAACATTTGAATATGCAGTTCTATCACAAAAGGAAGCCAATGATAATACAAGGAGCCAATACTGACCATTAGTAATTTACCATTTACAATGGCTATTTCAATGCTTGAGTCCTTATGCAAAACTATGCAACTTGATTTTAAATGCTCATGCTTTAAATGTTAGTTATTTTGTCACTTTTAGTTCTGATGCTTTCAGGAATCCTTGGTTTCCAATATGTGGAATAGATTGTCCCATGTATTTAGAGTACTAAACTACTGCCTACAAGTATTTAAGCTCTTAGCAAACACTCAAATCAGCTATTAATGATTAACCAATGCTGCTATCTGCTAATGCTGCTAACTGCTATTCATAGATGAGATATGAACATTAGTAGCTGCTATAGGGAAACCTTATTATAAAAAGTGCTACACCTGTAATTTGTCATCCCATGTTATTAATGAAGATAAGTGCCTGTTTCAAATAAAATGTCCCCTTCCCCCATTTCATAATGTTTTGCATTTGTCTTACAGTTTTAAACAGCTGTAAGAACATTATTATTTATGTTTATAACTTATTTGTACATTTTCATTATAATAACACTTTAAGATATATTTGAGCCTTCTATTGGTAAAGCATTAATAGGTGATTTGAGAGTTCAGTCAGAGTCTGTATATTTTAGATGGTAGTTTGTAGTCTTCACTATATGAGAGGAAATAATAAAACTTGCGACAGTCAACGCCTGGTGGATATCAAAACACGGAACATTGTTCATGAAAACAGTAGGACCAACCCAGGGAATTCTGGTTGCTATGTCACACCAGCAATGTCATTGGACAGCCACAGAGAAGTGGTAGGTGTGTTGGTACATTCTGAACCGTACATTTGGGTAGGTCATGAAAGACACGTCATGAAATCCCACCTTTTCTTATCAGAGCACCGATGCAACACACCCAAAAGTCTTATCACCCATTGAAAATAAGATTGCATGGCAATGCCTAGACAAAAGCAAATCTCAAAAGCATGTTTAAATGCATGTTAAATCAGTTAATAACTGAGTGTAAATGTGCCATACAACGCAAATGCAGTAACTGCTCATTGAGTGGAACCAGGAAGAATAGCTTCAAAGTTTTATTTATAGATTTGTTCTACAGTAACTTCATGGGTTATAGGTCAGTTAATGGACATTTGTTTTTTATGAGGTTATTTCATACAGGACTTTTCTCCTAGGTGGCAGTTACTGCCTATTTATTTGGTAAACTTCTAAAATATGTTTTCATAAGCATTGTTTTTACGCAATCTTGTGTTCATTCACGCATTGCAATGTGGCTACTAGTTTTATATACTAATCACACTATCAAAGAACTGTATTGACAATTGTATATGCCATTGATTTGTGGAATAAAATACAGCACAACACGTCAATTGCCATTTTTAGATTCATGAAATAACTATAAAAGCGTTTTTTTCTAGCACAGCCCTGTGACTGCTCTACTGTACAAATATTCATGCCATTATTGTTTCCTCGTGTCGGCGCTACTTGCACTGATCATTAGATATAGGCCTAAAGTATTTTGCCAAGACACATTTTAAATTCCAACTCTTAATTATAACTTAAAATATAAAATACTTCTATCGATGTATATTTTAAGGCTTACTTATTTTCCGTTTATGACAATAACAAGAATAAGAATACAACATGTCGCATAATTTCTATTGTCGATGTGGACGTCCTTTCATTATCATTCTTTAAAATTGGAGCAACATTTCTCACAAAATGTTTTTTAATTAACATTGACTGTCAACAACTCCATGCGTCGACATCATTACTCGGCTAAAAGGTTTATTTCTTAGATGTTGTCCATGGTTTTTGTGAGTTAAAACAAAAAAAAGTTTAATAAAGTTTTGATAATATAGTGGCTCACACACAGCTTTTGTAGTAATTAACCTTATTCACCATTCACATAACCTTATTCCCGCGGTAATGTAAACACTGACGCACCAATCTCCACCTGTGACCAGACACACCTCGAAGAAGATCCGTTATAAACGGTTGAGTAATATTAGCACCTATTATGAAAGTGAAATAATGGTATTTACTCACCGTTATTGTGAAAGGCAACAATAAAACAACAGTGGCTGTAGACACACGCGCCATTGAAAATAAAGGACAATGTTACCGTCTTCAGATTCACAGCAGAATGTTTCTTTCGCGTATATTAGACTTTGGCCTCTTCGAAAGTGTAGGCACAACCTTTCTTCAGACATGTCAGCCGACAATGGGCGGGGCTCGACTTTCACCACTGGACAGCTCATAGGCTGATAAGGCTAGGGACCAGTCGAGGTGAAGTTACATTGGACACTGTGATATTCAGTTTGCTCGTCAATAGTTCAAGCATTATATTACTCGGACAGGGTAGGACTTAGCCATGGGCGGCTTGGGCAGTCGCCCAGAAAGGCATCTTACCGGGGGGCAGCACAGGGCGGCCGCAAAAAAAAATCGTAATGGTGAAATTCGGGGGATCAGTCTCTATCGCTCATTTGCAGATCACTTAATTTAATGTCAATGTGTCGGAAAATCCACCTTGGCAGAGTGGACGCCCTAATTCTAGTTTTGTGAGCTTGGCAGACTAACGCCTGGGCCGGGACGGTCTTCCACTCAGAAGCAGGAGATCGGGAGGCGGGCGGGGGAAAGTTGAACTTGAGGGGGGAGCGGGGAACTTATATCAAATAGCGCACCTACGACTTTGTGCAGTACTAATAATGCATATAGTACAATCAGTCACTTTACGAAATGCTACCAAATAAACCATTACTTGCCCATAATACTGGGAATACATATTTTCACAGACATATGGGGGCATTTCTTTCAGTTTTTTGCGAAATCGTTAAGAGCACATATAAAACCAGTCTGCACAACACCAAGATTAATTGGTTTAGTCTTAACATTTGACAGTGTTGGAGGATGGGTCATTTATTGACACTCGAGTTAAAACAACGGACCAGAAAAGGTCCAAGCCCTGCGCAGTTTAGAAAAAATAAGAAAGAAGAAGTCGAGAAATGCGGAAAATATATGCAGATATCATGTAATCACATTCTAAGAATAATACTATTATATGCATGTAATAAAACTGTCTATTATAATGTTATTAGACTATGTTGCTCTGTTGCTTGCTTTGCTATTACACATAGGGCGACAACATTACGTTTTCTCTCCAACTAGCTTACACAACATTGGATTGAATGCTTCTTCTTTATATTTAGTATTTTTTTGTATATATATTTTGTTTAAAAAGTGTATTATTTGTTTTGTTCCAAAATATCTGTGTATGCAATATGAGAGGGTTTGATATATGACCAATGATTTAGGACTGTTCTTAGTATGATAGGATGGTAATCTGGCATACCATGCAAAAGACAGTGGGGCTGAGGCACTTTTAGGGCCTGTATAACTTAATAGAAAAAACAACAACCAACAACTGGCCCATAAAGAAGGGACAGCTGCCCATTGGTTTATTTTCTATACTGACACAAGGCTGGCCCAATCAGATCTCTTTCTAGGCCCCACCCCTCCCCCAGTGTCATCTCTGTTTCCGTGTGTCAGATGTGGTGGCTCAGAGCCCAAAATCTCTGGATGAGGGTGTCGAAATGGA
This sequence comes from Novumbra hubbsi, assembly GCA_016801125.1. NCBI lineage: Eukaryota > Metazoa > Chordata > Actinopteri > Esociformes > Umbridae > Novumbra > Novumbra hubbsi. The sequence continues at coordinate 15,668 of JACXGK010009392.1, forward strand.
CTAACTAAAGAGCTAGAGCAAGGAGGGTGTGGAGAAGTTGAACAAAATCTAGAAGTGGATTGCTGCCACATGCGCAAAAGAAATGGACACAATTGCTGCAGTAGCTTCTACTATCTACAGTACTTAACGTTGTGCAGCAACAGGGGACCTTGGAACTTCAAGGACGAGAGGTGGCTTACTTTCGCAAATTTGATCTCTAGCAGAGCCTTTTTATTGACGATTTACTTCTACCAGAGTATGGATAATGTATAGCCCCTCCTTCACTGCCACTTCTGCACCAAGTAGTCAGTCAAGAGCAAGTACACTTGTCCACAGCACTAACTACTCAGCTTTGTGATGGTTTGGAGGTGTAGTACAGTAGGAACACATATTTAGGGGAGCAGCGAGGAAGGTGTACTGGTGAGTGGTGTCTGACTGATTGTGGAGGGCTGGTCGGGGCCAAAATGCCAGAGAACATTTTTGGTCCCAGTTCAGCCGTGCATAAACACTAGCACACTTGTCTCTAAACCTTACTGCCTGAACGAACATCAACACAATGTTTAAAAGCATGTCAATTACAGACTCTTGACATAACTTAATTAAGTAATTTTTTCCCAGTGTAAACATTCACTAAAGTTATGTAATTTTGCTAATATTTCCGGAAATACTCAATGGAGATTCCTTCATTTGGGGCCACAGTTTTTGCACGTACTGTAGCACCATCTCAGTCCCTAGCTTTAATGCTGCAATCGTTTCTGCCAGGCGACTAGGTTCAGTCGGAATTATTTTCTATTCTAACGTATCCTTGTGGATGTAAGGAATGCTCCCTTTAATCCCTCTGGTGTCCTGTTGAATCTTAGGACCGGCTCGCTTAGACCACGCCTCAGGATTACCTGGCACGACCACACCTGCTGTCCCGGGCCTGTTACCCAGATTATCCCTGGTGCTTGTTCACATAGTTGTGAACATCTGATCTGGAAACAGCCCACCAGTAATTGTTGATCTGGGGGTCTTCATGCTACAAACCATGATGTGCCCTTTGAAAATAATGTACACGTATCATCATATCCCATAGAATCCGGTTCCAACCCGACTAACAGTGGCTAGCTCTATGGGGCTGGGGGCACTTTATGACAAATGTTGAATTTCCATAAAATACGTTTGATTGATCTGCAATTGTTGCTGTCAGAGAGCAATTTATTGTATTCTGGGGATGTGCAGCAGCACAGGTCATTTCCTGTTGTGGGTGAAACTGAGCTGAACTTCAGTATGTACTGTAAACATAAATATGTTACATATCTCAGAATGTCTACCATCATTATGGGGTCGATTTACTTGTATTTATACTATTCCTTCATTCATACTAAATGGAACATAATTGTCTGTATTTCAACACCTCTAAAAAACTCCATCAGGATCAGTCTAAGGGTGAAAATGACATAAGCCCGAAACAAATGACAAAAAGTTACGTTTTATTTTCTCTGAAAATGAGCAGCAATTTTATCAAAATATTTTGATACATAATGAAAGACAGGTACCATGAAAGATCACCATTAAAGGCTTTCAGCCATGTCAACATAAAAACAACAGTAGCAAAATAAACAAACCCCAGCAATCTTGCAGGATCTCTATTTTTATCTAATACATTATCTAAGTGACTGTTACTTGAAAGCTGTGGAATGAAATAACGCCACTGTATTCAAACTGGAGAACTAAGTCCTAAAAGCAGCAGCAGGACAATGCTAACCCTAACTCTAACCCTAACCCTAACCCTAACTCTAACCCTAACCCTAACCCTAACCCTAAAAGCAGCAGCAGGACAATGCTAACCCTAACTCTAACCCTAACCCTAACTCTAACCCTAACCCTAACCCTAACCCTAACCCTAAAAGCAGCAGCAGGACAATGCTGCGCTTAATATGTACACATTTTACAAAACGGTAGGAAATCTTTTCGCTGCTCTTGTAGAACCATTTTATAAGCACCATTAGTACAACTACAATGTAGCAAACTTTGGCAAGTAAAACTATTAGATGAAGAATGTATCATCCCAGAAAACCACTAAACCAAATACTTTTTTCCTTATCGGAACAATAAGCCACACACCATATTGTTCTAATATTTAGAACATGATAAACATAACACCTTTCCTGCATTTGTTTAAAGATTTCATCACATTTATTCAGAAAATGTATAAAACTCCACATGTATCTTACACTCAATAATTGAATAAATGATTTCAAAATTATTAAAGTCAGGATTAAACAGCTGCTGGTAATTGTAACACAGACCCTGGTTAAAAAAATGAAATTAATAAGAGTGTATAGAAAACAGTATACAGTGATTGTAAAAACGTGATAGAGTAGCATTGCATAGTATTGCACTTGTTTCCATGAATCATATCAGACCAGCCGATCTTTCCTTTCCCCTCACTGTTTTCTACTTGACTAAAAAAGAAAACATGTTTGAACCCACAGTGACTTGGCTGTACAGTATGTTATCAAGCTGAGGTGGTATTTCTACGCCGTACTGCTGGCCTCAGCGTATTTCTTTGTGACATAGACTGTCTTCTCCTGCACCATAGAGGAGAGGCGTGGGGCAGCGGTGGGCGCGGTTGTGATTGTGACAGTATCAGAGGAGTTCTCCACTTCACCTGACCCCACCAAGCCATGCTGGGAGCTGGAACTCAAAGGATAAGGACTACTCTGACCTCTCACTTTCACAGCTTCACTTGTGACCTCTAACCCATGGACTGATGAGGAGGTGGAGGATGAACCTTGGGCTCTCTGCATTATAACCTGGGTTCCCCCTAAACCTGTACTGACCCCTGCTGCAGGAGCAGTTTCAGACCTGTTCTCAACAACCAGCACATTCCTGGACCCGGACGGGCTTCCCGGCAGAAAACCTCCTCCTGCTTCCACATGACCTCCTCCCTGAAGAACATGGCCTCCCTGCATACTGGTTTGTCTTGTTTCTATGTTACTTCCCCTGGTAATGGTCTGGCCTCCTCCCTGAAGGATCTGGCCTCCTCCCAGAACAATATGACCATGACTTCCCCCACCACCACCACCTCCTACCTGCCTCCCCACTAACAGCATACCCTGACTACCACTAAGACCTCCAACTGGCACCATCCTCTGACCCATACCTAACCCCACCGGGGCTAATGCTGCCTGGGCATGGACATAACCACCTCCCCCTCTCTGATCCACAAGCACTAACCTGGGCTGGTTCTCCACTACATACATGGGGGCGGCAGTATAGTACATATTAGGCTGTTGGATGAGAAGGGTCTGGCTAGGGATCTCCACATTATCCTGGACATGAACCTTGGAGATGGTGGCCGAGCCCACAGGATTAACCAGACTATTCTGAATTTGGGCGAAGGAGTTTGAGGTGGATGCAGAGGTGCTAAGGCTGTTTCCAGTGAAAGCGGTATCTCTGCTGAAGTCTTTGTGAGTAGAGATAGTGGGCCTAGGGCTGGATGAGGGGACGGATTTGTGGACCGTCACAACTTCAGTAGCCATGGACCCCTGGCAGAGTTTTGCCAGTGTCTTAAACTTGGGTCCCAGGTCATTGAGGAATTCCAGGTCATCATCGCCCCCTAATAGGCTGCAGCAGCCCAACGACCCTACGGGGGACCCCTGACCTTCGTAATCATAGATCCGCAGAGAATCTTTCTGATGGTCGTTCTGCGCAGTGCTTTTGGCATTCTGTAAAGGTCACATGACAGAGACAGAAACAGCATATTAAGAGAATGATCGATAAAATCAAAATGCAAACAATTACATTGCACAAAACTTTTGTCAAGGGACTTATATATGTTATTTTCTTGAGGAGACCAGTCAATTGTATGGAAACCTACGGCAGAGTAGTATTTTTCTAGGAATTCCTCAGAGAGAGCCATTTCATCATCGTAACCTTCTGTGTGCCAGGAGACGGAATTTCCATGATAATCCTTTGTGGTGGTTTTTATACCCAAGGTGTTGTCCCTCTGTTTGATCAGCCTCCTGTACCAAACCTGTCCCACTCCTGATCCCATAGCAAATCCCATTCCTTCTCCAAATCCCACTCCAGCTCCTAATCCTATAGCTAAATCCGTTCCTTCTCCAAATGCCACTCCAGCTCCTGATCCGGTTTCCGCTTGGAATCCTTTGTATTTAGTGTAGCTTTGGTCACAACCCAAAGGAACTGGCATGAGAGGCACTTCCTGTGATGATAAAAACATGGGCAATTTAGAGCAGGGAATTTTAGAGCCACATTTCAACAAGAGCAACAGGTTAGTATACTAAAATGACAAAGCACATGTACTCCCGAAGATTCTTCTTTTCAAAACCTCTAAAGTAGTGTAAAATCATTAATCAGTATTGCTGTTAGAAATAAAATTCCTTGTCTTCTCCTTGTCCCTCGGTGTGATATGTCATCAGGCCTCCTTTACTGTCAAATGGAATCGCCTTAAAGT
>JACXGK010009393.1:5886-20236 GCA_016801125.1 Novumbra hubbsi
CACCACTCCCTTTAAGACTGAGGAGACAGTTAAACCCTCCTCTTACCCCAGACCACCACTCCCTTTAAGACTGAGGAGACAGTTAAACCCTCCTCTTACCCCAGACCACCACTCCCTTTAAGACTGAGGAGACAGTTAAACCCTCCTCTTACCCCAGACCACCACTCCCTTTAAGACTGAGCAGACAGACAGTATAACTGCCTGGTGTTTTTAGCATCTGTGATTTTCCACGTATTTTTAGCATCTGTGATCTCCCATGTATTTTTAACATCTGTGATCTTCCATGTATTGTTAGCATCTGTGATCTTCCATGTATTGTTAGCATCTGTGAAATCCCATGTATTTTGCTAAATGTAACAACTTGCATCTTTCTTGCATAATTATTTTTGCTGCTTTGTGAATTGTATTGTGTAAATAAGAAGGGTTTCATACAGCAGCAGAACAACAACTGTGTTTGCTCAGCAAATGGCGGACTTCAAGCTCAGCCGCTAATAGGAGGAAGGGAAAGAGATTTCACCCCAGATGCAACGAGCTTAGATTGGACATGATGACGCTTTGTGGAAGACTGAGCGAGGCTGTAAAGGGAAGAAAGGATGCAAGTGGATGAGGGAGGAAGGTCATAGAATACAATCTTCCACAGAGGTGTTTGAGATGACCCTGTATGGCCGACCGACGTGGGTGTGTGGGTGGGTGTGTGTAGGGGGGTGCATTGAGATGCTTCCTGGCTGTATAATTGAAAATCATTGAGCCAGCTGTACAGTTTAACCTTGGAGGACCATGGCCCAGCTGCTAATTGATGGCTTGGCATGCAGTGGCAATTGAAAATGAAAAAATGTGTGAGCACAAGTTTGCACCTAGTAGGTGTGGGAACGTTTGGCCACATTGTTTTAGGTTAAGGTTATCTTTTGCAGTTAGGGTTTTATTTAGGGGTTGGGAGTCAGAGTTTAGTTTAGGGTGAGGAATACGAGTTAGAGAGTTATATTCTGTTTTGGGTTTGTGAAGGTTCTGGATGAATGGTTGGCTGGTTGTTGGCAGTTTGTTGACAGTGATGAGATAGAAAGAGAGAGGAGAAAGGAAGAGATAGGAAGAGATAGGAAGAGAGAGGGAAAGATAGGAAGAGAGATGGAAAGATAGAAAGAGAGATGGAAAGACAGGAAGAGAGATGGAAAGATAGGAAGAGAGATGGAAAGATAGGAAGAGAGATGGAACGACAGGAAGAGAGATGGAAAGACAGGAAGAGAGATGGAAAGACAGTCAGAGAGATGGAAAGACAGGAAGAGAGATGGAAAGACAGGAAGAGAGATGGAAAGACAGGAAGAGAGATGGAAAGGCAGGAAGAGAGAGTAAGACAAAAGAAGAGAGGAAGAGATGGGAAGGGAGAGGAAGAGAGAAAACACGCCTGTTAACAACCTTGTGGTTCAAACCCTGAACACTGATTAGCTGAATGCTGACTCTGCATTCATTCGTGGCTTCCAGCCAATCAGCCACTGGGACCCACGGTACCCATTTTATAATAAAGTAATAAAACACCAGGGGGTGTGGTGTATGGCTATTATGACATGGCTAATAGCTGTTCTTAGGCACCACCAGAGGTGCCTTATTGCTATTATAAACCATCAGAATTAGAACAGTAAAATGTATTTTTATATCAGAGGTGCACAAATTGATTTGCCATGGCCTAATGCCATTCAGGGCTGGAATCAGCACTCTCTACATATATGAAAGCACTTGTTTTGTTATCCCATGGTCAAAAGTAGTAAACTATGGTCTGAAACAAAGGACACAACCAGAGTTACATGAAGCTTGCTCAAGGATGTCCATGTTCATGTATGTTTGCCAGGCTATGGCTCGTGGCTTCCTGATGGTCAGGGACATGCCTGGTGTCCAGCTTTCTGCTCTGGTGGACCAGATGAATTATTGATGGATGGCTGATTGGGAACTCAATTACATGGAGATTACTGGGATTGGCAGTGAAGAAGAAGAGTCTCTCTGGTACACTGGAGAGACTGAGGACGGTCAGAGAGATTGAATTTAAAAACAACAAGAAAGTGTCCTTTTGAGACACCACTGGGACTCCTTTGGCTTCTGTCTGCCTCGCTCTCTCCTCTAATTGTCTCTCCCTCCTCTCCTCTCTCCCTCCTGCTCCCCTCTATTTGTCTCTCCTTATTCCCACCCTCACTCTGCCTTCCTCTCTAGGACCTCCTGGGGATCTTAAAGGGTCCTAGTTCTGCCCTTTATATACAGCCTCTGTTTTCAACGTTGTGTGTGTGTGTGTCCTGCTTTTTGAACTCATAAAACATGTAGCCAATGGTGTATTTCCAATGTATCTTTATGTGTGTTTTCCTTTTTCTTAAGGTATCTTTGTAACTTCATGGGTTAGATGCAGCTGCATTTTCTGGTGAAAGTGGAATCAAGATGAAAGACGGACGTAATGTTTCCGTATGTACATAATATATTGAAATCTCCTTCATATTAGATAACTCCTTGAATTGCAATCAGGCTTTCCGGAATAGAAGGCTTTTACAAAATGTATGTGAAATGTGGATAAAAAAGGTGTTGACACATATATAATAAAGACACGACTCAGGAGAGCGTTGAAACAAAACTGGCAAAAAAGAAGAGAAACATCTCAGGATGTTCTATGTAAATATGTGAATGCAACTGATTGTGTTCATAAATGAGGGCTAAATTCCTCTGACATAATAATAATTTTTTTTCTGAGCATGATAAAACCCACATACCAATAGCCTTCTAACTAGATTGTGTTTTTTTGAGGAGAACTCTTGAAAGGATCCATTGTCTGTGGTTGCATAGTCATTGGAGACGGAGACATAGCTTGGATTAGTTGAACAAGAAGCCGCTTTCAGTGGGTTTCTGCTTTGTCCCGGAGTTATAGATCTGTCCAGGGCTTCTAGATCTGTCCAGGAGTTATAGAGCTGTCCAGGGCTTCTAGATCTGTCCAGGAGTTATAGAGCTGTCCAGGGCTTTTAGATCTGTCCAGGGGTTAAAGAGCTGTCCAGGGCTTTTAGATCTGTCCAGGGCTTCTAGATCTGTCCAGGAGTTATAGATCTGTCCAGGGCTTCTAGATCTGTCCAGGAGTTATAGAGCTGTCCAGGGCTTTTAGATCTGTCCAGGGCTTCTAGATCTGTCTAGGAGTTATAGATCTGTCCAGGGCTTCTAGATCTGTCCAGGAGTTATAGATCTGTCCAGGGCTTCTAGATATGTCCAGGAGTTATAGAGCTGTCCAGGGCTTTTAGATCTGTCCAGGGCTTCTAGATCTGTCCCGGAGTTATAGAGCTGTCCAGGGCTTCTAGATCTGTCCCGGAGTTATAGAGCTGTCCAGGGCTTCTAGATCTGTCCAGGAGTTACAGAGCTGTCCACGTCTTCTAGATTGTCCAGGAGGTCTAGACCTGCACTTGAATTGAATAACTTATTAGGGGTTCTGTAACTGCATAGGGTTCTATATGTATTCAAGGTTTTTAAATAATCCTGTCTAGGGTTCTAGAACTAATTTGTTGATCCAGGGGTTCTAGAATTTTATTAACCTTAGAATGAACATCCACTTCTGTGGTAGAACGTAGTGAAGTGGCTGAGTGGGTGGCTGTAACAGGCTTTGTGTTTGTCAGAATGTCCATGTTCCATTTCTAACATGATGTGTAGTTCTGTCCCATTGGCTACAGATACATTGATGAACAACAGGCATTGCTAGAACACTTTGGAATGGCCGAAGCTAAAAGCCAGTGTTGGGACATTGGGAGCTGGAAACATTACTCTTCCCACTATCCCAGTCCATTCCACCCCCTCCCACATTATCTCCCACAGTAATATCTCCCTGTCTCCCTCTCTCTCCCACCATCTCCTTCTCCATCTGACGCCATCATGTCTGTCCTCCTATGGCTCCAGCAGGCACTGTGGTCTGACTAGAGCCTCTTTATTATCGCTGCAGGCGCCTTCCACCATTTCTTCAAACCCTCTCTCTCCATCCGTCCCTCTCTCTCTCCCTCTCTCTCTCTCCATCCGTCCCTCTCTCTCTCTCTCTCTCTCTCTCCATCCGTCCCTCTCTCTCTCTCTCTCTCTCTCTCTCCCTCTCTCTCTCTCCATCAGTCCCTCTACTCTTTCTGTCTCTGGCGACCAGACACAATTATTGCTTTCTCGTTTATAAGAAAACTCATATTGCTGGGAGTCGTTCAGTGTCACAGGGTTCTCTCAGTACTACGTGTGTGTTTGCGTGTGTGTGTGTGTGTGTGCGCTCTGGTGATACCACATTCCTCCTCCCTCGTTGCCTGCGTTCCCTCTCTTGACCAGCATTGATTTCCCATACGGAGCAGAGAGATCCATTCATCTGTTGGATTGCATAGATATGAATTGTCTTTTTCAGAATTAAATCAATTTTTGATCAATTTCCCAGATGTCCACTCTGCCCTGGAACCATCAATCATGGTTGAGCTGTTGATCATAGCCGCTACCAAGACAGAACGGGTACCAAATGACACCCTGTTCCCTCTACATGTGAACTGGACCTATCAGAAATGTATAGTACCTAGGGACTATCTGGAAAATATTTTCCTCACTTCAGAATGTGGGCAAATGTTGATGTGTAGACAGGCATGTGGACTTGATTGTTTGATTGATTGTGGTTAAACATTACTTTAGACATTTCTAAATTCTATTCTATTCTCAGTATGGTAGCTGCTTTTTTGCTTGTCATGGAAATCTGTTCCTTCTGGGCCAGTGTGTCTCTGACATACCAAATAGCCTGTGACTTTACTGTAGATATTATTAGAGAAGCGGTGAGGAGAAGTCACCACCAGAAGGCATGTTTAGCGGTCGGAAAGAGGGCTCCATGAAAGTTGGGTTGGCAGCACCTCCAGGAAAGTGGGCTGAGTCGGCTAAAATTAGACAGGAAGCGTTAGATAAACTCCGGAATTAATTGTCTGCTTCCCAAAATGACGACGATTCCCTTCAATGCTTTTGACCAGAGCCCTGGTGGAGATTTGGGACTCAATCATGATTTGGCCTTTGAGTCATGAGAGAGAATCCATAGAAATGTCTGTGAGACATCATGAATAAATGCATTAAATTTGTATCTGACCTTTTTGCCAATGAATACATGCGTGTCATTAATCCAGAATTCATGTTCATTAGGAAGCCTTTTTTGTTTATGTTTTCATGTCCTGCAGTAAGAAATTGAGCTTGGAGTGTTGACAGTCAGACGCTGTTAAACTGGTAGGTTTGTTCACAGAAACTAGCAACGTTGCGAATGTTAGAGACCCTGTAGCTAGTAGATGAACTCCTCCCAGTGTTCAATAACTAAGAGGAAAGCACACGTCCTGGGTCTCGTGTACACATATACATCATCTGTTCACACAGACAAGTGAAATGACCCGTTTCTGCTGCCAAGTCTGAACTCCCCTGGCAATTGATATTTAAAACAGAATGTCATTCAAATCTAAATCTAACATGGATGACATCTGCCGTGTGGCCGGTCCAGTTTCTGTGACTCCAGAACTGCATGTCGCATGACACACACACACACAGACATGCACACACAAAGACACACGCACAGACACACACAGACAAATGCACAAACACAGACACGCACACGCACAGACACACAACAAGGACTGGTTTTATGTTAAATCAGGCCTACCTCCACAACCCAGATGGACGTCTCAACAAGGCCTAGTTCTATTCTAAATCAGGCCTACCTCCACAACCCAGATGGATGTCTCAACAAGGCCTAGTTCTATTCTAAACCAGGCCTACCTCCACAACCCAGATGGACATCTCAACAAGGCCTAGTTCTATTCTAAACCAGGCCTACCTCTACAACCCAGATGGACGTCTCAACAAGGCCTAGTTCTATTCTAAACCAGGCCTACCTCCACAACCCAGATGGATGTCTCAACAAGGCCTAGTTCTATTCTAAACCAGGACTACCTCCACAACCCAGATGGACGTCTCAGCAAGGCCTAGTTCTATTCTAAATCAGGCCTACCTCCACAACCCAGATGGATGTCTCAACAAGGCCTAGTTCTATTCTAAACCAGGCCTACCTCCTCAACCCAGATGGATGTCTCAACAAGGCCTAGTTCTATTCTAAACCAGGCCTACCTCCACAACCCAGATGGATGTCTCAACAAGGCCTAGTTCTATTCTAAACCAGGCCTACCTCCACAACCCAGCCCTCCTGTCCAGACGTCTCAACCACAAGGCCTGGACAGAAGGGCAGGACGGCCCCTTTGCCTGTTATGTCTGTTTAGCAACAAAAAGGCTATAGAGGTTCACAATCTTTGTAAAGCGCAGGATATAGATTTTGTCAGAATTCCTATTTTTGTTGTCTGTATTTATTTTACTACGTTAATTGGGGTGCTTTTCTCATCCAAAAAGCTGAAGAAGCAGAGCCAAGACTGAGTGACTCATCATCATTTATAGTATATTTTTTATGCGGTGTTTCCTTTGTAAAACATTGAATAATTCTCAGCCATTGGTGTCACCACGAAAGCTACAAAAAAACGAATAAAACAATTTACCACAGAAGCCGATTTCGTCTTTAAAGTTTGTGTAATGTTGACAACACAACCACTGAAATAATCAGTTTTCTTTTCGTTTTTTTTTTGTTAAATATGAGCTCCTTACAAATCTCAAAGAAGCTCTGTAACCAAATAAGCCAATAACCTATTTAACATGCCTGTCATCTATTAAACGTGTAAAGAGAAATATGCATCCTTCCCTTACAACTTTAGCCAGCGGTAAATCTGTTCCGTTGTGTAACCACTGATGTGTGTTGGAGTATGTACACAGACACAGACACACACACACATGCACAAACACACACACACACACACCGACACACACAGACACACACACACATGAGCGCACACACACACACACACAGACACACACACATGAGCAGACACACACACACAGAGAATCTCTGACAGAAAACCCCCAGAATGCATAGTGCTGCGTCAGTATCTGAGGCTGTGCCACAGGGTTTAACCTCCCAGCATTGATCCCAGGGACCAAGCTCATTCTCCCATTTTCAGCTGTTGGAGCTGGAATTGGAATAATAAACAGCTGAACCTTCCAGCAATAATCCTGACAACCCACCCTTCCTCCTGTGTCTCCTGTCCACCCCCACCACGATCCACCCACCCCTGGGCAGGGCAACTGGGGCTGGGGTAGGGTTTCTACCCCCCCTCCCTCACCGCCCTAATCTCTGGAAAAGCCTCAGCACTCGTCTACAGCTCTAATGAAATCATATCAGTCAACCACAGGAGCCTGGAACTGATTATCACTCCACACACACACACACACACACATACACTTGCACACACACACACACACATGCACTTGCACACACACACACATACACTTGCACACACACACACATACACTTGCACACACAGGCATACTCAAACACTCACACACACACACAAGCATGCATCCATTCATTCAAGCAGCACACGTGTGTGTGTGTGCTTCATTAGGTTATGTGCAATATAGTTGACAACAAGGTTTCACAGTTCGTGTTCATTGAAGGCATCATTTGAATAAACATCCTGAAGTTGATCATGTTCCGGATAGGTTTTAGCCTGGCGAGGATGGGATCTATCGCGGCCAGGCCATGCTCACTAAGTGACAGCCTGAAACCACTGCTGTGTCTGGGTTAGGGGTGGGGTTAGGAGTGGGGTTAAGGGGTGGGGTTAGGAGTGGGGTTAAGGGGTGGGGCTAGGAGTGGGGTTAAAGGGTGCAGTTATGGGGTGGGGCCAGGGTAAGGGGTGGGGTCCGGGTTAGGGGTTAGGTTAGGGGTGCGGTTAGGGGTGGGGTCAGGGTTAATGGTGGGTTTAGGGGTAGGGGTAGGTTTAGGGTAAGGGTGGGGCGTGGGTTTAGGGTTAAGGGTGGGGTTAGCGGTGGGGTCAGGGTTAGGGGTGGGGCTTGGGGGACTCATTCTCTGGTAAATCCAGAGTGCTGCACTAAGAATAGGGTGCCTCTTATTTCAAGACATCCTGGGAGAAATCAGGAAATTATTCAGTCGGAAATAAGATCGGAAGTTCTATTTTAAAACAGGCCTACATTCTCAACCATACACGGATATGTCTGTATAAAGCACACATCTCAAACAAAAAAATAACATATTAAACCAGCTTTGGCCAGCAATTTCAACCAGTTCTGCTTAGCGAATCAACCCTTTGTCATCCAAGCAGTCTGGAATGCTGGTCTGGCAGGTTTGGCCATTTAATATCCAGAGTACATGTCGTTACATATTACCCTGATTCATCAACTCACACCTGATTCATCAACTCACACCTGAGCATCATATCGTTACATATTACCCTGATTCATCAACTCACACCTGATTCATCAACTCACACCTGAGCATCATATCGTTACATATTACCCTGATTCATCAACTCACAGGTGAATAATCCATCTCACCTGCTAACACAGTTCACTCAAACACACACACGCACAACACACACATACAGTATAGACGCTGACCCTCTTATCCGGTTCAGAGAGAACTCAGCCAACCTGTTGTGAGATGTTGCGTTGACATGCCCCACGGTGGGAGTTCACTACGCTGGCATGTTGACCTGCCACCTGTCTGTCATCTCCACTAAGCCAAACAGCCCAAAGCAGATCTCTGAGCTGGCAGAAAGGGTCATTTTAGGTCAATTTTTTTATTGTATGTAAAAGACAAATAAGATATTACCTATTCACCAGATCTACAAAGTTGTAATGCAATCCCTTGGTGTCTGATGTGACGTGTTCAGAGATGTCCCTGGGTGTGTGACGTGTTCAGAGATGTCCCTGGGTGTGTGACGTGCTCAGAGAAGTCCCTGAGTGTGTGACGTGTTCAGAGATGTCTCAGGATGTGTGACGTGTTCAGAGATGTCCCTGGGTGTGTGACGTGTTCAGAGATGTCTCAGGATGTGTGACGTGTTCAGAGATGTCCCTTGATGTGTGACGTGCTCAGAGAAGTCCCTGAGTGTGTGACGTGTTCAGAGATGTCTCAGGATGTTTGACGTGTTCAGAGATGTCCCTGAGTGTGTGACGTGTTCAGAGATGTCTCAGGATGTGTGACGTGTTCAGAGATGTCCCTGGATGTGTGACGTGCTCAGAGATGTCCCGGGTGACGTGTCAACTTCCTTCATAAAATCTACTGAGGAGGTCACAGAAGTGGTCTGCATGCAAGTCTTTCCTCTCCCTCACCCTCTCCCCCTCTCTCTGTCTTTCATCTGTCTCTCTTGCATCCCTCCCTCCTGTCTCTGGGTTGAGAGGGAGCCCGTGGTCCAGGAGTGATGATCTCAGCCTGATGCTGATACAGACCACAACCTCAGCAGGATCAAAGCAACAGAAGGATGGAGAAAAGGGTACATGACAGAAGGATGGAGAAAGGGATACATGACAGAAGGATGGAGAAAGGGGTACATGACAGAAGGATGGAGAAAGGGGTACATGACAGAAGGATGGAGAAAGGGGTACATGACAGAAGGATGGAGAAAGGGGTACATGACAGAAGGATGGAGAAAGGGGTACATGACAAAAGGATGGAGAAAGGGGTACATGACAGAAGAATGGAGAAAGGGGTACATGACAGAAGGATGGAGAGGAGAAGAGATGAACGCAATGAGGGATAGAGGAGGAGAGAAGGGAAAGTAGAAAGACAAGGGAGAAGGATGGTACAGAGATAAGAGAAAGAGATAAAGGGGATATAGAGAGACAGGAGAGTGGTAGAGTCAAATAGAGATCAGGGCACAACAGAGCCCAGTCACTAAATCACCAAAGTCACCTTGATGAAGGACGATCATCCGTCAAACGATGAGAGACCAGAGAAGAGGCTTGTTCCAATGTCCCCAACTAAATGCTGTCATGGACCTGGATTGTCCTACTAGCTGGTGAGGAACATTTCAATGCTTTTGTATGGTTAATTTGTTTCAAACTGAAAAGGAATCATTACTTTCCTGGCCTACATTCCAATTTTCAGCTGTGCTAACTAACTACTCCAGCCTCTCCCTAAATAACTCAGGTCATGTCTATAATGGGAAGTAATGGGAAGTACCGAATAAGGCTATTTTACTTGATGAACTTTAAGACTGTTTAGATAAAGCAAGACAGACCAATGTGTGATAATGCAAGGCCATTCAGGAGATCTATTATTTTGTAACCAGGAGAGGATGGATGTGAGAGATGACAGGGTTTTAGTGTCTCTGGTAACAAAGACAGGATGGATGTGAGAGATTATAGGGTTTAGTGTCTCTGGTAACAAAGACTGGATGGATATGAGAGAGGACAGGGTTTTAGTGTCTCTGGTAACAGGAAGGGGATGATGTGAAAGAGAGGACAGGGTTTTAGTGTCTCTGGTAACAGGAAGGGGATGATGTGAAAGAGAGGACAGGGTTTTAGTGTCTCTGGTAACAGGAAGGGGATGATGTGAAAGAGAGGACAGGGTTTTAGTGTCTCTATGGTATAAGAAAGATAGTGTATGTAAAAGAGGAGAGGAGTTCAGAGTTACTGTGGTAACAGAGAGGGGATGTATGTGTGAGAGAGGTGAGTTTAGTGTCTCTGTGTAACCGGAGAAGACCAGCTGGTCATGTAGCCCTCTGTGTGGCTCTGAAAGCAGAGAAACAGCTGTGCTGCTCGGGGTAAGGACATAGAGAGCATAGGGAGAGGAGAGAAAGAAAGGAGAGAGGAAAGAGAGACAGGAAGAGAAGTTTGAGAGAGAGGAGCGAGAGAGGAGCGAGAGAGGAGCGAGAGCTAGAGAAGAAGTTTGAGAGTGAGGAGCGAGAGCTAGAAAGGTAAAGGGGGGAGAGGAACTGGCTGCAGATGGGAACTCTTTTAGACCGGGGGCACTATGGAGCTTGTGGGCGGGACTTCTAAATGCCATTAACTCACACACCCTTTACTAGCAATGTCATTGGTGTTGTTGCCTCTTTCAAATGTATCTAGATTCTGCCTCAGTCAGAAATCAAAATAATACATAATGATGGTACAGATTCCAATAAAAACGTCAGAAGCTGTATGGAGAGAAAAAGTACAAACTAATCAGTTAAGTAACTGCAGATCTGCAATCCTAGATGAATTAATGTATTATTTTATCTTATCCACTTTACGTGTTGATAAACACAAATCAAATGTATGTTGATTGTTCCTCTGTTGGAGATCCTATCCTTGTAATGACATGACTTAATGACATGACTTTGATCAATGAACACACATATACGTCATTATGGAGGGGAACAGTCTTTTCTCCTAGGATGGGATTTTATTAACTAATACATGAAACCCTTAAAGCAAACAGAGGATGTAGGTCTGGTTATTAAGATATTCCACATTGTGGTTAATAAACCCAAACCAAATAAATCCACTTTCTTGTGCTCGCAAGATTGTAATCCTGTGATGACTGTATATGACATTTTCTTTGCATTAGTTACTAATATATATTAGCGATTGGTGTGTGAATCTATATCGGGCAGAAAAGAGGGAATACAACTCCAATGTGCTTGGATTTCAAAGATCGTCAGAGCTGCTGCACACTTGGAAAAACGTCACCTGACCACTGACCACTGACCACTGACCACTGACCTCTGACCACTGACCACTGACCATGGGCTGGATGACTAAAGCAGCCAGTGATGTCAGGACAGGACATGTTACCCTCCTTTACCCTTCCATAAACCCCTTTACCCTTCCTTAAACCCCTTTACCCTTCCTTAAACCCCTTTACCCTTCCATAAACCCCTTTACCCTTCCTTAAACCCCTTTACCCTTCCTTAAACCCCTTTACCCTTCCTTAAACCCCTTTACCCTTCCATAAACCCCATTACCCTTCCATAAACCCCTTTACCCTTCTACATACCCCTTTACCCTTCCATAAACCCCTTTACCCTTCCATAAACCCCTTTACCCTTCTACATACCCCTTTACCCTTCCATAAAAGCCTTTACCCTTCCACAAACTCTTTTGCCCTTTCATAAAACCCTTTACCCTTCCACAAAACCCTTTACCATTCCTTTAAACCCTTTACCCTTCCAAAAACCATTTTACCCTTTCATACAACCCTTTACCCTTCCACAAACCCCTTTACCCTTCATTAGAACGCTTTATTCTTCCACAAACCCCTTTACCCTTCCATAAATCTCATACCCTTCCACAAACCCATTTACCCTTCCACAAACCCATTTACCCTTCCACAAAGCCCTTTACCCTTCCACAAACCCATTTAATTTTCCACAAACCCATTTACCCTTCCATAAAACCCTTTACCCTTTCATAAACCCATTTACCCTTCCACAAAGCCCTTTACCCTTCCACAAACCCATTTACCCTTCCACAAAGCCCTTTACCCTTCCACAAACCCATTTAACTTTCCACAAACCCCTTTACCCTTCCATAAACCCCTTTACCCTTCCATAAAACCCTTTACCTTTCCACAAACCACTTTTTCCTTTCATAAACCCCTTTACCCTTCCACAAACCCCTCTACCATTCCACATACCCCTTTACCCTTCCATAAAACCCTTTACCCTTTTACAAACCCCTTTACCCTGCCCCTTTATCCTTTTAACTATCTACATCTAGTTAATTTTCTAGGGGCCAAATTAATTTCCTTACAACCCTCTTTCCTCTCCTCTCTTTCCCTCTCTCCCTCTCTCTCTCCCCCTTCTCTCTCCCTTCTCATCTCTCGCTCTCCCTCTCTAAAAGCATGATTGGTCAGCTCCCCACTCCCCTTTGCCCCCCCTCATTCTTTCTTTGCCTGCTTAAATACTTTTAACATAAAGAGAGGAGGGGGGAGGGGGTAGGGGGAGAGGGAGGGTTAGGGGGAGAGGGGGATGGGAACGATGGGGGAGGGGAATTGTGTGTGTGCAGTCTGTTGTCACTGGCAGGCAGAGCTACAGAGGGAGAGAGAGAGAGAGAGGGAGGGAGGGAGAGTTGAGTTGTGTCCCATATGTGGAAAAAACCCAAGCAGTGAACATTCATTCGGGTCTCTCTGCTCTCAGCTCAGGATTATCTGCTGCAAGTCAGACCTCTCAGAAACAGGACATGCAGGCATGACTGGGTGAGAACAGCTTCAGTCTCTTCTCTTAGTGTGTGTGTGTGTGTTCGTGTTGACGTGGGGAGGTTGTGGCTGTCTGTTTGACGGAGTCTGTAGAGTTGGGAAAGAGCGAAGTGAAGGGATTCTTGACTGGTCTGGGGGCTGGTCATTCCCCAACCTCACATTCCCCAACCTCAACACCTCCTGTTCTCATGTCTGCCTGGCTTTACCTCTGAGTGCCTCTGTGCTCCTTCACTAACCTTCCTCCCTGTCGGTCTCTCCTTCCGGAATCATTTCTCCTGGTTTGCGCTGTTCAATTTAGAACTCATTGGGATCCAAACTGTTGGACTTTAGTGCCCTGCGCAGGCATTGGACGGCTTTAGGAATGAGTGTTAATGTGTGTTCGGCAGAGGGAGTGGATTCAACTTCAGACACCAGGCTTGTGCAGCCTGTTGGTTAGAGACATGCTGTGTGTTGAATAATATGTCGTTCTATATGACTGGATGGTAATAGTGGATTGCTGTGTGGGGTGTTTTCTGAAGCGCATTTATGAGACATGCTGAAATGGGCATTTGTACAGATTTGTGAAATGGAGGTATGTTGTTTTCTAGTTTCACAAATTAAATATTTAGCATTTACTTGTATTGCCTGTTAAACAGGTCTGTAATAGAACATGACACGTGTTATTTCCCAAGTCCAAAAGCCTTTTTCTTTTGCCGATTATTCTTTGGGCTGCTAAGTGAGACAGTGTGTTAGATTAAGTTATACTATAAGGATCCAGCTTTGAGACCCTTCATTATGAATTGGATGAATGTTCTGGATGTTTTGCACACAAACAATTCCCTCAAGAAAAATCCTGAACGTATTCATACAATTTGGCACTGCATTTCTGAAAACGTTCACCCTGTTTGTGAGTAGTCTTTTGTTTTTTTCAATAGCCTAAAGTGTTTTTCATTTGTATCAGTGTATCTGACATCTCTCAAAATAAATACACATAGTATTAATGACCAGTCAAAATTGGAGCAATATGCTTTGGGTCGAACCTCATGGTGGGAAACCTTGTTTCTCCCCACGACTGCCTGTGTTTAGATTCATGACAATACTGTTTTAGTATCCTAGCCTTCCACTTCTGAGTTCTGGTCTCAACAAACCCACAAGGTACTGCTCCCACCAAACATACCTTGTTCTGGTGTCATCTAACATAAAGAGGACTTGTTTCAGTAGAAACACATAGATCCCTGATCTCACCTAACACACAGATCACTGGTCTCACCTAACACACAGATCACTGGTCTCACCTAACACATA
>JACXGK010009394.1:7375-20203 GCA_016801125.1 Novumbra hubbsi
AGAAGGGGGGGGGGGGGGGGGGTTGCATTAGTGTACTGTACTTTGGACTGTACTTACAGAGCAGTTCTGCAGGTTTTGATCACTGGCAGCAACCCCAGAAGACCTTCCTCTGATGTGGAATATTTCTTCAGGTCAAACACATCAATCTCCTCTTCTGAAGTCATTAACACAAAGACCAGAGCTGACCACTGTGCTGGTGAAAGTTCTTCCCTGAAGATACTTCCTGAACACAGGTATCTTTGGAATTCCTCTACTAGAGAATGGTCATTCAGTTCATTCAGACAGTGGAACAGATTGATGCACCTCTCTGAAGATGGATTCTCTCTGATCTTCTCCTTGATGTACTTGATTGTTTCTTTATGACTCTGTGAGCTACTTCTGGTCTTTGTCAGTAGACCTCGTAAATGCTTCTGATTTGACTCCAATGAGAGACCCAGAAGGAAGCGGAGGAAAAGGTCCAGGTGTCCAGTCTTACTCTGCAAGGCTTCATCCACAGCAGTCTTGTGAAGATCTATAATAGGGATTTTCCTCAGCTGAGCTTTGAAGGTGGTTGATTGTATTTGACCCATTGTGATTTTATTTTTGTTTTTAAATGAGAGAAAGACATAGAGAGCAGCTAGAAACTCTTGAATACTTAGATGGACAAAACAGAACACCTTGTCCTGGTTCAGCCCACATTCCTCTTTAAAGATCTGTGTGCAGACTCCTGAGTACACTGATGCTTCATTGATATCAATGCCACACTGTTTCAAATCTTCTTCATAGAAGATCAAATTGCCTTTCTGTAGCTGTTGAAAAGCTAGTTTTCCTAGTGTCAGAATGCTCTTTTTATTCCAGTGTGAATCTTTCTTTTTTTCCCAATCATACTTTACATTCCTGCGTAAAGACTGAAACACAATAAAGTGTGAGTACATGTCTGTTAGGGTCTTGGGCAGCTCTACTTTATCATCAGTAGTCAACATGTGCTCAAGGATTGTAGCAACGATCCAACAGAAGACTGGTATGTGACACATGATGTGGAGGCTCCTTGATGTCTTTATGTGGGAGATGATTCTGCTGGCCAGGTCCTCATCACTGAATCTCTTCCTGAAGTACTCCTCTTTCTGTGGGTCATTGAACCCTCTCACCTCTGTCACCTGGTCAACACACTCTGAAGGGATCTGATTGGCTGCGGCAGGTCTGGTAGTTACCCAGTGGAGAGCAGAGGGAAGCAGATTTCCCTTGATGAGGTTTGTCAGCAGCACATCCACTGAGGTTGACTCTGTGACATCATTACAGCTCCTGTTGTTCTTGAAGTCAAGGGGCAGTCGGCACTCATCCAGACCATCAAAGATGAACAGAACTTTATATTTGTTGTAGTCAGAGATTCTTGCTATTCTGGTTTCAATTAAGAAATGATTGATGAGTTGAAACAAACTGAGTTCCTCCCCTTTCAACAAATTCAGCTCCCTAAAAGGGAGGGAAAATACAAATTGGACATCTTGATTGGCTTTTCCTTCAGCCCAGTCCAGAATGAACTTCTGCACAGAGACTGTTTTCCCAATTCCAGCAACTCCCTTAGTCAGCACAGTTCTGATAGGTTTGTCTTGTCCAGTTATGGGTTTGAAGATGTCATTACATTTTATTACTGTCTCTGGTCTTGCTTGTTTCCTGGTTGTTGTCTCAATCTGTCTCACCTCATGTTCATTATTGACCTCTCCACTTCCACCCTCTGTGATGTAGAGCTCTGTGTAGATCTTATTGAGAGGTGTTGGGTTCCCTTGTTTAGCGATACCCTCAAATAAGCACTGACACTTCTTCTTCAGGTCAGATTTGAGATTATGTTGGCAAATTATAGCCAGTTCACCTGAATGAAGAAATAACAGAATATTGCGTCTTTAAACAACGTCAGTTTTAGTTTAGTATAATAATATTCTCTGTCTTCGCTCTTTCTGTCTTCTTATTTAAAATATACAACACATCACAACTAGAAGAGGTGTTCTCTTAAGGTTGCTACATTATCAATGAGTTAAACAGCTACATACATCTTTTAAATATTCCTCGTAATGGAACATTCAACAGTCATGACAACTCTTACTTTTCTCCAGTGTGTCAGCAAGCTCCTTCTGGTTCATGTTCCTCAGGACATGCAGTGTGATCTTCAGAGCCCCCTCTTTGGCACTGCTCTCCTTCTTCTCATCTTCAGGATCCACACCTTCCTCATCCACCATCTGACTCTCTAAGCCCTCTGGGAGATCTGAACTCAGCATTGTTTTGAACCTCTTTAACTCTTTCTTCACAAATGTCATGATATTCTTTTCTAGTAACTGAAAGAGGTAGAGTGACATAGGTAAACATCAGACTGATTGATTCACAAAGTGAATTAAATAAAAACATAATCAAATTAAAACAACAACTCTAACCAATTCATGAATGACAGATTAACATAACTTGAAGTAAACAGCAACAAATGTACAGTACATAAGGAACCACATACACTGAATATGAAGGAAAGGTCTTTTTGATTTCTCTGGACAGATTGACCACTGAGAATCTGTGACTCTGATCTCCCCCATCGGTCTCTGTGGACAAAACATGACATTACAACTACACTTCCAGTTTCAGCTGGAACTACATTTTGTATCATTCAAAAAACAATCCTTTTTACATTTTATCTAAAACCTAACCCTAATTAAACCATAAACAAACAAAAACTTGTGCAAAAATTACTTAAAAAAATGTGTGTAGACCACCTGTGTGTAGACCACCTGTGTGTAGACCACCTGTGTGTAGACCACCTTTGTGTAGGCCACCTGTGTGTAGACCACCTGTGTGTAGACCACCTGTGTGTAGACCACCTGTGGTGTAGGCCACCTGTGTGTAGACCACCTGTGTGTAGACCACCTGTATGTAGACCACCTTTGTGTAGACCACCTGTATGTAGACCTTTTACCTGTCTTGACTATTCTCTGCCTGCTTGTCTTGTGTCCTTTTGCCTGTTGGATCTAGTTTGTATTTTGTTCAGCCTTTTTGGGAGTTCTATGTTTTTTCTTTTATTCCCTGCTTCCGTTCCCAAATAAATCCACATTTGATCTGAGAATAGGACCCAACAATTGTGTGGAGTAAAACAATATAAAATGTAGTAATAAATGGTACTTCTCATAGTGGACCATTAACTAATGTTAATGTAGTAAGATATTGTACTACTCATAGCGCAACATTGCCTACTGTACACACTGCCATGGAAAAATGTGGGTTAGGTAGACTCTTAAATCCCTCTAGCTCATAGTTAATATTCATAACCAACATGGTTTATTTTATTCCCTGACCTGGAAATGGTGTGAACATTTTTAACTGTTCTCTCACAATAGAGGTGTTAGTCTCTAAAAGACAATATATTAGTAAACATTTAAAAATAAGATCAACAATCACCTCATCTCATGAAACATGTTCATAATGTCTTAGATCTAACAAAAGCAGAAAACGATGATTCAATGTATTTGTGATAATCTGGCTATCTTGACTGGAGCTGATGTTAGCTTCAATGCTAAGAAACTATAATGAATTCATAAAACAATCAAAACGTTCAAAAAAATTACAAACAATCGCTTAGGTTGAAGTATCATATCCTATATTTAATAAATACCTCACCTTGTATTTAATGTAAAATGGCTTGTTTATTTGGTTCTTTTTTAGCATATTTAGTTTAGAATGACATTCATCTGACAGAAACTTTCATCTGACTGAGAGAGTGAAGAAACTACGGCAGCGAGTGGCTCCCTCTGCTGGCCGATACAAGACCAACACCACTCACCATTTAACAATGAATCTAAAACAACTCATGTTCTCCTGCTCTACCTAGACATGAAGACAAACGTATTCATAATGCTTAATATCTAACAATAACACCAAACAAAACAATTTTGACCTTTTTTGTATTATGAATGTAATGCATTACACTGTCATTGTACCAGTTTCATTGAATGCATATAAATAATGATGACATAATACTTATTTGCAATTATCATAAATGCTACTATGGTACAATGTATAATGTAGGTTAAAACTAAGAAGTTCCATGATTCATATCTATACCATGTATATTATGAATAGCTTGGTGTTGTTTAGGGACATAGAAGGACCATCATATTTTAAGTCTAAAACATGGTACATATTTTAGTCTACAAATGTGGTACATTTCCATGGTCAAACTATAAACTATGTAAATATTGTTGTTAAATGTGTGTACATTGTGAAGTTTATTCGCATGTAAAGGATTCACTTTTTTAAATGTCAAACTTAAGAAAAACTGCCTTCTGACATGGATTTAGCTAATGGTGAATCAAATAAACAAATACGAGACAAGTTGACAATCACTGACCATGATTTTTGTGTCTTCCTACCTTTGATCAGTGGAAAAGTCTCCTTCTCTGAAATTGAATGGTCGACCCATAGACCTGTCACTCTTCATGAACACACAGCTGGGTACAGAGGAAGCTGGTCCCTCCAGATGGTTTATCCTTCAACACAACAAATACCAATATTATCGCTCTCATAATTTTACTCTAAGTGGAAATGTTCAAATATGGCCTCAAATAAATATATTAAAGATATGTTCACTATTCATGATCATTTAACCAAGTCATTTGAGACCCAATATCCTGTTAACTTATTATCAAAAGAAAAAAACACTTCTTGATCTGTAAAAACTACAAAAGAGACAACATTTCTGGAACCCCCCCCCCCACCAAACAAAGAAACAAATTACTTTAAATATTAATCAATATCAAAAATAGACCGATACACCTTTATTCTCTTTTAAACAACATCTTATTGATAACATAGGCCAAATGTTCTCTCTCAATAGAGGTGTTAGTTTTTGTCATTTGACAAGGATACTCTAAAAATCTAAATAACCAATATATTAGAGAACATTTGAAAATAAGATCAACCATCACCTCATCTCATGAAACATTTTCATAATGGGTTAGTTCCATCAAAAGCAGGAAACGATGTTTCCATGTCTCTGTGAGAATGTATGTATTCTCAGTATAATGTAAAGTTCTATATTGCAGGATTATGTTAAACTTGATAGTGATTGTGCCATTTTAGTAGCCCAAATGTTCTTCATATAATACATGTATTATGCATAAATATTTTCCTAAAAGTTTGTGACTTAATCTTTAAACCAAAATGTCAGATAAACACAAAGACACAAACATTTTAGACGAGTTGAAAAAAGACAACACTACTAAATATATACAAACATGTTTAATATGTGCAGGATTATAATCAATAAACAATGACAGTTGAAAAAGGTGCAGCATCTTACTGCTATCTAGTGGGTTATTTTAATTTAACACTTACATTTTTTTTAGGGTGTGGTGAAGAAACTAATAATATTGAAGATTTGTAATGTTATTCTTTTTTGTCCAAAATCGGTTTATAAACAACCCAGTAGAAAAAAACATTGTTAGTGTTTTTCTGGTCGAGATTTGGAAGGCTTCTACTTCATAGAAATACACAAACACAGCATTCTTTTCGGAAGACTGTCCCATACAACATGCTGAAAACCGTATGCTTCTATCTTTAACCAATCTGGAGATATGAATAGAAATGTAACGGGTGCGCATTTCAACGCAATTCTTTGCCATTCAATGACTCACTATTGATTGGTTCTTAATAACGCACATTGCTCCTCATCGTTTTGCTATTAGTTTGGTCCTTAACTTTTTTGATTGAAAATGAAAAAACGTGTGTTATGAATAACATTTATGGTTACAGTTTGAGGTTTACTTAAGGCTACAGTTAAGCATAATGTGTTAGGGTTAGGTTATGTGACACGGTTTTTCGGTACCTTTGGGTGCTAATTCAAATAAAACTCAGTGGGTCATTAGTCCCCTCTATTGACTTTTGACCCACTGAGCATTTCTGAATAGTCACCACATTTAAGTCACATCTTCAGATGACTGCACACATGAATATGTTTCCCCCAAGTTGTCTAGACACACGGACTGTTGCTCAATTGCTGGGGTTGCAAACCCTCAATGAGTTGCCCAATGGGATTATGTTAGGTTCCACCATTCATAGGTGATTCAGGAATGGGGTTGGGACAGTATCTGGCTCCTTTTTTAGATGACACAGTGAAATTATATGATTGTATGTTTCAATAGAATTAAATGTGCCTTGATTAGAATAAACATCTGTAGGTCAAGCACTGACTACCTCAGAAATGTGAAATGTCTACACCGACCATTTGTTATGGGGGTTCTTGTAGAAATGTGATCTGTGCTAGGTAGACACGCCCTACAATATATGTACCAGCTAGCAGCCATATGTACAGTGAGATTGATTTGAACAGCCAATAGGAAACATTTACTACAAACAAACTCGTTTTTTTATATGTTTATATAAATATGTTGACAAAGACCAACATTACCTTTTTCATCTGCTCTGTTATGGGAAACATGCATTCTTAGAATGGTATTCCATTTTAAAATGTATTTACTAGGCTGATTATTTTATTCAACATTCATGATTTTTTAACTCAGACAACCAATGACCTGGCCAAAGGCTTACAATTGCAGGAGAAAATATTACTTTACTTATCAACTCTGACCTCAGAAGGGAAACATAACATTGTAATTATAGTGTTAACCTCTTCCTGCGTTGGTCTAAATAACTGTACGTTGATGTATCTGTACAATGTAGCACTTAATCAGAAATGCTCAGTGGGTCAACAGTTGATTTTGGGCTCAGAAGAGATTTCTTGTGTATTATTATTATAATATCACAATATTGCTATAGTATTAATAATACATCATACATTTATTATTAAAGTGTTAATATCAGAACATTATTACTAGTAAAACATTATTAAAATAATCTTACCTTTTATCTTTACCAGAAAGACTTATTTTAGAGTCAGGGCCCTCTTCCCCTTTCTCCCCAGGAAGACTCATTTTAGAGGCAGTGCCCTTCTCTCTCCCCAGATAGATTTTTTTAGGCTTAGTTTATTCCTCTCCCCTCTCTTTAAACCTGTAAACACATCATGGAACAATTCCTGGATTAAACCTTAAAGACCACAGAGACACACTATCTGGACTAAACAAAACATTTAAAGAATTACACATTACCTTGAACAAACAACAACATCATGGCAGACCAGTGTTAGATTCTCTAAAAGATGCTTCCCAGGATGTTTGGCTAATGACAACACGCATTGTGATTTGGATGAGAACATGTGGCCAAATCCACAACCCATGGTTGATGGAAATATTGAAGTACACCAATCAATCCTGTGTGGATGTTTTTCTACTGTCATGTCCTGGCTGGGAGCCCCTAGCCTTCTCTATGCTTTGGGGCTCGCAGTCAGGGCATGACACATGGAGAGACCTCTAGCCTTCTCCATGTCACTGTGGGTTCCCCAATCAGAGGCAGCTGCATTTAGTTGACTCTGATTGGGGAGCCTACTTAAGTTGGGTTTTCACGACACTCGGTGTGGTTGATTGTTTGTGTTCCACAACTTCACGTTCCTGTCCTGTTTGATTCATTAGTCAGTGAATACGCTACACATATATCGTTTTATGTTAGTTAGCACCTTTCATTTACGTTTGCAGTTCGTGTCGTGTTTTCTGTTTTACGGATTAAATACATTTTTCATTTCAAAATGTCTGCTTTTGGTTCCGCACCACAATCAGGACGTGACAGAATAAACCACCATAAGGAACCAGCGGCATTTGACGAGCAGCGTCAGTTGAGAGAGAAGTACACCTGGTTGGGAGACTGGGGATCCGACTCTCTCTCCTCTGACGATTCAGTGACGGAATATGAGGACTGGGATCTTCCTGATGATGATCCAGGCTGGGGTGTCAACAGGGGGTGGACAAGTCCACCTTCAACCCGAGTTCCAAGGGTTACCTTTTTTGGGGGGGCTATCGGGGCTCCCTGGGGTGCCGTGGCTGAAATCTGATTGGAGATCCAGACAGTCTCAGTACATGTCCCTGTCTGCGCTGAATGCGGGCTCCCGCCTGTCTCCCTGGGAAGGGAGCAGGCTAGCCAGGCATCCTGGTAAACAGGCAGCCCGTGGGAAAGCGCCTGCTAGTCGCACCGCCGGTGCCCCGGGTCCTGGGAAGCGAACAGCTGTCACTCCAGGGCCCGCTAGGAATACCACCGGTGCCAGAGCACCTGCCCCACGATTGGTCCACGTCAAAGCACCTGCGTCACGTCCGGCCAACGTCCCAGTACATGCTCCACGACGGCCCCACGTCCCAGCAACTGCTTCACGTCCGACCCTCGTCTCAGCACCTGCTCCACGACCGGTCCACGTCCCAGCACCTGCCCCACGTCAGACCGCTGTTGTTCCGGCTCCAGCCCCGAGACGCATTCCGGCTCCAGCCCCGAGACGCGTTCCTGTTCCGGCTCTAGCCCCACGGTTCAGTCCTCCGTTGCCAGCTCCCAGGGCCAGTCCTCCATTGCCTGCTCCCAGAGCCAGTCTTCCGTTGCCTGCTCTGAGGGCCAGTGTCCCGCTCCCTGCCCCGAGGGCCAGTGTCCCGCTCCCTGGCCCCAGGGCCAGTGTCCCGCTCCGAGGGTACGGTACCCTGGGCAGAAGTGACATTGCCGTGCCCAGCTGAGACGCCGCCGCTGCAGTGCCCAGCTGAGACGCCGCCGTGCCCAGCAGAGACGCCGCCGCTGCCGTGCCCAGCTGAGACGCCGTCGTGCCCAGCTGAGACGCCGTCGTGCCCAGCTGAGACGCCGTCGTGCCCAGCTGAGACGCCGCCGTGCCCAGCTGAGACGCCGCCGTGCCCAGCTGAGATGCCGCGGTGCCCAGCTGAGACGCCGCCGTTACCACCCCCTGCTGAGACGCCGCCCCCTGTGGTGCCGCCGCCGCAGCCACCCCCACCCCGACCGTGTGCGCCCGGAACTATGAAGGAAAAACACTGCCAAGGTTGTAGTGAGATCCTAGATTCTACTAAAGTCTAACTACTGTGGTAAGACAGTCCCCAACAGAAGGCTGGTGCCCTGTTCAATACCTCTAGTTCTCGGTCTTCTAAACCAGGGTTAGTCTTAATCCTGATCCTCAGGACCCAAAATGGTGCAGAGTTTTGTTTTTGTCCAAGCATTCAAACACCTGTAAAAAAAAAACAGGTAGTTACAAGAGAAAACCTGAGAATGCAATTACATCTATGAACACAAAGCCATTAAACCATCTGTCACGGGTGTGGAGGGTTGGTACCAAACGCTGAAATTCTGAAGGGAATACATGGATTAATTTACC
The DNA here is from genome assembly GCA_016801125.1 of Novumbra hubbsi. Lineage (NCBI taxonomy): Eukaryota > Metazoa > Chordata > Actinopteri > Esociformes > Umbridae > Novumbra > Novumbra hubbsi. The sequence continues at coordinate 16,632 of JACXGK010009394.1, forward strand.
AAAAACATAATAACATACTGAGAAACTGAGAAACAAACAGCGCTGGACATTACAGCTAAGTAAAATACGACCAACCCCAAAAGTATATATCCACAATGAACCACCCCAAGTGACCGGACAAAGGAACCTCTATACACAAATCACCAAGTGACAACAGGTGCGCGTAATAGGCTAAGGTGTCCAAAGTGCTTCAAAATAAAAGTATCCCCAGAATCCCACCACCGGTATCCAACCACACAGTGATAACATGGAGTATATAGTGAAGTGGTATGAGTGGAATCCACCTACAACCACTATCGTTTTAATGAACTATGCTAAGCTAAGAAACATAATTTAAATGGGGCAATAAACTTGTGTACCATTTATATAGCTAAGTAAACGCATGTGTGTGATCCAAATCTACATGTACATGTGTAGACCTAAAATCTCCATAAAGAATCTAGTGATAGATCTCCAGTTAATTTCAAGTAATTAATACTTTTGTGCTGATCAAGAAACCTCCTAATGAGTGTCCCGTATTATTCTCAATAGAGTTGGCCTTTGGATGCATTAACATCTGGTTAAGGTCTAGTGCCATTAACCCACAGTAGTAAGGTAACAGCAGTTTGACCTATGTTTCGTAAGCTACAAATGTTGCCGTAATTAACACAAACTCAAGACTAAACTTCAAATAATAAAAGGCACTCTGGTAGAAATGGTAAACAGGAAATAAATCTCTATTTCTCACTTCTCTTGCATGCAGCACACACTTCAATGAACTATGTATAAACTAAATGTGTACCATTGATTCTAGCAAACTCCCATAATGTATTGTAGCATACAACAACATTGTCAGGTGTTGTCTAGTCATCTCTATGAGCCTGGGGGTCACAGCCAGGGCATGGCTACAGAGGGACCTTTAGAGTTCTCCCCAATTAGGGACAGTTGCACCGTGTTGACTCAAATTGGGGACCCTATTTAAGTTGCCCTGTTAGCCTTTGGGATGTAGATGATTGTCTATAGTGTGCCTCAGTGCGCCTCTTCTTTTGTTTTGGTCTGTATAGAAAAGAAGGAATGAAGGTTTTCCTTCACCATGACAACCACTTTTACAGAAATGGCTATCAGTGTTCCAAATTGTTGCGTAGCTGGCGATTTATAGTTAATGATTATGACCAAATGGAATAATAATAAATCCTCTCACCAAGCCAAGGAATGTTATCTGACATGTGTCTCAAGTACTTGCCGATGTTCCAGAATAGATGGAAGTTTAACAATTCTCAGATATCCCATCTATCACATTGTCTGTATAAAATGTGCCCTAAACCTTAGAGTAAACATTTCTATGTATGAACGGTAATGTTAGGGAACCATACAGTCCAGGGAAGAGGAGTGACCTTTTTCCAGACCAATATGTGTTGTAATGCTCATTGTCTTACTTAGTTTAAATAGCTCAATCATACTTTTGCTCAACAGTTGTCATTAACAGTTCAGTGATTTCATACCAAATTAGCCAGGAAGTGGGAGCTAATTACCAATACCTGAAAGATCATTAAAAAGTTCAATAACAACAAAATTAACAACATTTAATTAGACTATAAAATGATTTTGAATTTGTCAGGACCTGATCCAGTGAGCACCCAGTTAACACTAAACTAAATGCATATCCATTCTGTTACACACTCCTGGCAGGATTCTTACCTTGTAGCTTGACTTAATCTCCAGTACAGTTGAGATTCTTTGTGCTGAGAAGGAAACCTCCTGATGAGGAGTGTCCCATAATATTCTCTGTACAGTTGGTCTTTGGACTCAATAATATCTGGTTAAAGTCTAGTGTCATTAAACCACAGTAGATAATACCGGTAACAGCACGTCGACCTATGAACAGAACATTCCCTATTGATGCCTATAAAATCATGTTGACCATGTATCACATACTTGTTATAACTACTGTACCACTGAGCGTGTATAAATGGAACAAAATAAAGCAATAAAATCAGAAATGCTCAACTTATTTTGTTTTTTGTTGGGACTAGAGACTATGACATTTGTTCCTCTGGGATGATTTGTGGACGTAGTAATGAAGGATTTCTCTTATTACAGGTCTGTGTTAGAATGCTGTGGATCTGGAGGAGATCGTTTATGGACTTTAGAATATCTGTCATTACAGGTCTGATGCTACAGGAATGGAAAGGATTGTTTATTGACATGGCAGAGTTAGATTTTGAGATAGGGAGACTAAGAGAGGAGCAGAAGATGAGAAGGGGGGGACAGACAGTGAAGTTGAATAAAGGCGGAAAAGGAGAAGAGGAGGGTTCAAGAAAGAGAGAAGAGGAGAAAAGGAGAGAGGGACAGGAGAGGGAGGTAGAGAGGAAACACTGGATCAGAGGGAGAGAGAGAGACACCCTGAATCACAGGAGAAGATGTGTGTGTGTTTTATATCCGTTTCTGTTTACCTCCTTTGCTACAGGGTTCTCTTTCTTCATTAGTAGTGAAGTTAACAGAGGAAGTTCAATAAGTTTCTGTTGTTGTACGGTCAACTGTAACACCAATCCAATGGCTTTGGTGGTTTGTGTTTAGTAAACTATGTACAGCAGTCTATCACACCAACACACATTTGTTAGATTTTAACCCCAATCTTAAATAATTATTAATAATTAAAATACTAATCTGGACATTGTAATGTATTTACAGAAGCAGCTGATTTTCAGCATTTAAGTAATCCAATTAATCAAATGAATTTATTAAGCCATTTTTACATCAACATTTGTCATAAAGTGCTTTGACAAAACACCCATCCTGAAACCCCAAAGAGGAAAGCAAGTGTTAAAGCACAAATACATTGTTAGCCAGAGACGTCTCCTTTCCCCACACAGACACAAAATAGACCTCTATGTGTCCAAATGAGACAAACTCTGAGGCCCTTAGTGTCACGGTCGTAGTGTGCGGGCGAACCAAAAGCAGACATTGTATAAACAAAAAGGTGATTTAATCCGATAACATAAAAGACAAACTAACACGAACTGTAAACGCTAAAAGCAAAGGTGCTGTACTAAACAACAAAACAGAACTTAAATAAGCGGCGGTGGCTCCGCAGGGGGCGGCAGCGGCGGCGCCTCGTCCGGGGGGAGGCGGCGGCGGCTCCGTAGGGGGCGGCGTCTCAGCTGGGCACGGCAACGGCGGCGTCTCAGCTGGGCACGGCGGCGTCTCAGCTGGGCACGGCAACGGCAGTGTCTCAGCTGGGCACGGCAACAGCGGCGTCTCAGCTGGGCACGGCAACGTCTCAGCTGGGCACGGCAACGGCGGCGTCTCAGCTGGGCACGTCAACGTCTCAGCTGAGCACTGCAAACTGGCCCTGGGGGCAGGGAGCGGGACACTGAGGAACCAAACGACAGGACAGAGAACCAGAGCGTGGAGTTGCATTGCATTGTGGGATCGCTGACTCTTTCGCTGACTCTTTCGGACACCAAACGAGCTACTCGCACCTGAACAGTCGAACACCTGAACAGTCGAAGCTAAGTACAATCATGCCTTCTCACTGTAGCTGCTGTAATTTTAACATGGAGGAGAACTATCGTCTTCAGGTTAAGATAGCA
>JACXGK010009395.1:0-20100 GCA_016801125.1 Novumbra hubbsi
CAGTTCTGATGCTTCCGCGTTACTGTGTGTTTCTTTAGATATACTAGGTAATGAATACAGTTCTGATGCTTCCGCGTTACTGTGTGTTTCTTTAGATATACTAGGTAATGAATACAGTTCTGATGCTTCTGCGTTACTGTGTTTCTTTAGATATACTAGGCAATGAATACAGTTCTGATGCTTCAACGTTACTGTGTTTCTTTAGATATACTAGGTAATGAATACAGTTCTGATGTTTCTGCGTTACTGTGCGTTACTGTGTTTCATTAGATATACTAGGTAATGAATACAGTTCTGATGCTTCAACGTTACTGTGTTTCTTTAGATATACTAGGTAATGAATACAGTTCTGATGTTTCTGCGTTACTGTGCGTTACTGTGTGTTTCATTAGATATACTAGGTAATAATACAGTTCTGATGCTTCCGTGTTACTGTGTTTCTTTAAATATACTAGGTAATGAAGACAGTTCTGCACTCTCTTTCCCGTCACATTTCTTAGTTTCAAATAGCGAATTATATATTTTTATGTATTAATTTTTTGCAGGAGTAAACCTCATGTAGCATCTGTGCACCAACCATTTGATCTCTATCAGTTTTATGGGGATACACATTTGTATGTTTTAGTTAGAGACCTACAGCGTTGTTTTAAAGTACCCCACAGTTTTCTTTTGCCTAGTGGTGCACTCTGTAGGGTGTTGGTTACATGACAGTACCCAATACTGTGCTGTTTTTGGCTAACAGTGATGCAATAGTAACCAATTATGTTTGTCTCTTTTATGTACAATACAGGATCCTGCCGGCATTGGTCGCTTTTCCATGCAAAGACCAATGGATGCGGGCCACGTCAGTCACTGTGTCATTGGCTAAAAGAACTAGGACCTATGATGTGGTAGTCCGAAACGTAAAAGCTTTGTCAGGCATCAGCAGTGCCAGAGCAGAATTACATGCCTATTGGTATGGCTTTCATTTAAGTTGTTTAAACCTGCACCCTTTACCAAATGACCCGGTTCTCCACAGGTAGAGCTGAGATGGTAGACAGAGAACAAAACAAACACATGAGCAGAAGCTTTGGGATCTTCAATCCAGAAGAAAAAAGTCAGAGAATAATTTTCAGCCATTCTGAACATTCAAATAGTGAGTTTTTTAGGGGACTTCATAGCTTTAATAAGTTAGAGGACTATAAATCTATCAACTTAAAAAGGTTTGGGTGGAGAAGTTGGCACTCGCCCTAACCAAAATTGTATTGGCAGGCAGGTACAAGACAAATAGGAATGGCTAGGCAAATAAAATGAAAAGCCATACATATGTATATGAATGTCAACACCATTTCTTAGGGACAATGCTGAAATTATTCACAGAAACAGGTACAAAGCAACTAAGAACATTTTCAATAATTAAAAAAAAAAGTACTTTATATGCAATAGACAGAAATGAACAACATGACTAAAAAATGTATGCTGAGGGATTTGTGGTTTGGGATAAGGCACAGGGTAAGTTCACAACAGCCACATTGAATGTGCTTAAGTGAAGACAGTTAGGAAAACATGGTTAAAACCAAATGACAGGCCATAACCATCAGATGTGTGGTGGAGCATGTTTCGCAGGTAACAACCAAGCATCGACCATATCACAAGAACATTATTACAGAATGTATCAAATAGGCATGACATATTTTGTCACTGGACAATGCCCAGTCTTCAGTAAACGTGGGAAAGTAATTGACAGCAAATGAAGAAAATGTAGCCAGTAACCCATTAACCTAATTCGATACACTGACTGCATGATCACGAGGACCAGGAAACTATTAAGATCCCGACACGTACCTGCATGAGCTTCCCCTCTGCATTACCGGCGCTCCCTCCAACGAAAAGCCCTTCCAGAGTTTTGGGCTTCCCTATCAGAACTGTCACCTTGATGACAGCCTTCGGGTCCGAGCGCTCTGTCTCTACCGCCGCCGCCAGTTCCAAGCCCGTCTGGCCGAACACCACCTGCAGGGCCGCCATGAGCAGCCACGGCCAGAGCCCGGCCAGTCGCCGCTGGGGAACGGTCATTGGATCGCCTGTAGCGGCGGGCTCCGGCCGCACATCTTGGACTTCAAAGCTGGCAACCAGCGGAGTTGATTCAGAAAAAAAATTATATAAGGCCCAATGCCAGTCCTCCGCTAAGTGTTTTAAAAATGGTAGTGATTCGAAAAACAGGTTTAATCCAAATTGTTCATGCTTACAGACTTCTCACTGCATGTCAAACCAGTTAATTAAAAAGCCAAAAAAAGCTGCCCACATATTTAATCATACGAGAAATATCAGAAGGCGTACGTGCTGCAAAATTGCTACCGTGAAAACAAATATAACATTCTTAGCCTTACAAGAATTTAGATAATGTAGTTAACCGGTATCACTAACAGGATAGGCCAGACATTGCTTGCATAAGTTCGAGAACATCAAAGCAATACTTCGAATAGCTTCGCCGGAAGTACAGTACTTTGATTACGCTCATTACATTTAACACGACCGTTACATGATATAAACAGTGCCTCAGTCCTCGTTTTTTAAACAGCAGGTTGAAGTTGTCATAGACAGCGGTTCAGACTGGACACATCCAGCACGGCTGGTCTTGCACTCTTCAACCACTGGCAAGAAACTTCAATAAACCTTTTGCAACAATGTTGCTACTTCATTCCGTGGCCAAATGCCTTTGAACACTACTGTTACAAACATGCTTGGCAAAAACGGGTATCCAGTATATCGGTATTCCATGTGACATTTTCAGATCATGAACACATTTCTAAAATCTCACCGAGGGACTCCAGATGCAACAAGTTGCCAAAGTACCTCAAAAGCAAATCCCCGTACTTCTCTTTACGCTGGATATTGCGAACATATTCCCACCACGTTGTAGCATACAGCCTGAAGTTTCAAAACGAATGGGAGGCTTTGTCCACCTTAAGAAACCGAGAGGAACCAAGTCAGGTTGATGTTGATAAGACGGATTCCAAGATGAAAGCCAACCATACAGTATAAATACGTAAATGCAACAGTAACTTTCATAGGCTCCGCGGCGACACAACTTTCAACAAAAACGCCCCCAATAAGTTGAGAGTGGAGCTTTTCGAATTCTTCAAATGTTTAACTAATCCAATATAACTGTTGCATTGGTTAGTTGACGTGTTATAACTACTTAAATAATAAGTAGAAATCACGTGTAAGTTCTGCAGCCGACCAAAAATCTGAACTCTTCAACCGCTACGCATCTAAAACAGGTTCTGTATTTGCCACCTTTTAAAAACGTGTTATTCGCGAGTTCAACGCGTAAGTTAAAATTTCTGGAACGAAATCCTTCTCGCGAATACCGAAAAATAGAGATATAAACTTATGGCCACGAGTTACTAAAAAGTTATCTGAAGTATACCGCATCTAAAATCGCTTGAACGCTAGCCGTTAAAACACTTATATTGGTCTTCTCTATGAAAAAATAAAGTGGCAAAAGACCGTACAGTCCCGAAGATTGCCTCCCGAAGTCTCACTCCCCTGGGATCTCCTTGACTGTCTACCTGCTGACTGTCTGTCACCGAGGGTGGAGCACGAGCTGCCGAGAGCACGTTTCCCCCCACACCAGACCAAAGACGACATGTGGCGCCCTTCAGCGGAAAAGGCTGGTAACTACCAAGTGGCACTTGATCGCATTGAGAAACGACTAATCATTAAGACGCAATGCTAATCACAATCATCTTTTAATAATTATAAACCAATTATGTCTAAAATTATTTAAAATATTTTTTTTTGCATTTTAATGTAGTGATCAATTCGGTGTCAAACAAAGACAAATGCTGAAGAAAAGAATTAAGATTTAAATGAAAAACAACAAAGCGTTATCCATTCAAAAATAAAATATATATATATTAAGCAAATATTTTGTGAAATGTCAATTACAATTCTATAAAACATAAATAAATTAGAACAGGGTGAATTAAATTCAATGTCTAATGTGTACTGTAAAATAAATTGATTTTTCGGTGACAAATGAGTAACATTGAAATCATTTCAACAAGAACCTACGACGAAATCACAGAATTTCTTGACCTGCTTGGCAAACCAGGACACTTGGAACATCCAAGTGGATGTTGGATTATGGTCAGCATTCTTGCGTGCATGCCACTTCAATCAACAAGTTCAGATCTAAAAGATGAAATGAAAAAAAAAAATAATGTTTGTCACAATACAAGATACTCCTCATAGTTGTCACTTGAGAATTTTGTAAAATATGTGGAAACACTATGCCTGATACAAATAAATAAACAAAACAATAATCTGTATGTAATAGATAAATACAGAGTCTCTGTAATCTAAGAAGAAATGTTGTTATAAATGACCCATATGGGGGATTCCTTATCTATTGCTGGGTCTCTGCTTCCGCTATTAGGAGAAAACGTCTCTTCACCAAGTAGCAAGCCTAATATAAGGAACAACACCTAATTTGACCTAATTATTTTAGGAGTAAATCCTCTTGAATAACAGTGCATGACTGAAGTGCTAGAAACAAAAAAAATTAAATGTGATCTTTCCATCATGTGGTCTCAACCCAACAGGGCAAGCCCTCAGGCAAATATGGGATTTGATGGAAATGAAACAGCGTTAAACTATAGTTTCATTTAAATAAGCTCTCTGAAAACAACACAGAAAGCCACCTTGAAACACTGTATAAAAAATCTAAATATAGAAAACGTCTTCATGCAATTGTATGAGTAAATGTTTGTCAGGCACTTGCTTCATGGATGTTTAACTGGTAAAAAGTGATGAATTATAATTGACTACTGACAGGGAAAAATGTAAAAGGACAGAAAAGTATTGGGATCATATGCTTCGGGGGAAAAGGTGGGGTACGGGGAAACGCGGTACGGGGCGTTTCCCCGTAAACCCTTACCTCTGTCTGTATTGTATTTATCCTGGAAGAGTACCATTGAGAATGTCTTCGCCAAGGGCCAGCGGGTCACAGAAGCATGGGACGTGCTGTGGACACCTGTCTTACCAGGGGATTTAGTTTGCTGTCTGGTGCTCTTGTTCTCCTGACTCAGGCTGCAAACGCTGACGTCATTCAGGACGTTGTAGACCTCCGTGTCCACCACCTCTATCTCCTTGAGGGTGGTAATGAACTCTAATGCCACGTCTGAGCCCTGGGAATGATCTCAAGTTCATCATCATGACTTCGATGCCTTCGGTTTTTCTTTACACTCACAATTCTCAATTTAACCTTAAGTTTTAAAATGTCATCATTATGAGCACAGGTATAATGTTTTTTCTTCTGGATAGTAAATCCAGAATCAGTATTATATAGTATTAGGTTAACTGTATGTTCTATAATTACTTATGTTGTAATTATAATGTCTTTAAATTTGCCTCATTTTAGCAAAGTGATTCTGATAGGTAAAGCATTCACAATTTATAAGTCACTTAAGAGAAGAGCTACTACTGAATGACCAAGATCCCAAATTCAATATTTTGGGGTTTAACCATGTTAGGCTGGCTTACTTTTTGGTAGGCATCCGTAGGCACCATTTCCTCCTCCTTCCCTGGCTGCTCCACTGTGGTATTACCAACAGAAATGTCCGTTTCCTTACTTGGAGCCTTCCCTGGGACTGGGATAATGATGGGCTCACGTCGTCTTGCATCCATCACTTTAGGGTCAGGCCGAGAGCTCAAATTGACAAAGGAGTCAAGTTGGGAAGAGACGGTGACTGCGTAAGGGGAGCTGTGCATGGCAGGCCCTGATGATGTGGAGGTGGTCAGGACCGACTGCTGGAGCTCCGGTGTCTCCACTTTGACCATGCGTATCTTGGGGGAACTGTGGTGTAATTCATCCACTATCTGGAAGACCGTGTCCAGGGAGACATCACTCTTCTTAGCCTCCTGGTTTTCACTGGTCTTCCAGTCTGGGCTTTGGATGCCAGGATATAGAAAGCCCACAGGACAGTTTGGCTAAAAAGTAGATTAAAAATACATATTTAGTGGCCTAGGGTGAATTCAGACCCGTGCTTTCAGCAAAACTTCCCTTCTAACTTTCATCAATTAATCATATATTGTTATATATATCTTTTATGCACCCTATATTTTGAACCATATGATGTATAGGTAGATTCCCACCTACGGTACCTGGTAATAGTTGTAATGGGAGTAAGAGGGAGTTGTCTGATGTGCAACACGGCTGTCTGGGTTCATTGAGCCCGGGGGGTAGCATTGGCACACTGGTGTTGAAAAAAGAATGTTATTTATATACACTACTGTTCAAAAAGTCTGGGATAACTTAGAAATTTCCTTTTTTTCCCCATAAAAAACATACATGAAATTAGTTTGAGGAAACATAGCAAACTGATTAGGGGATATAGTCATTGACAAGGTCAGAAATTGTTAGAGGTTAGAAAATGATTTTTCATTAAAATAATAATTTTGTCCTTGAAACTTTGCTTTCCATCTGCAGCTATTACAGCCTTGCAGACCTTTGGCATTCTAGTTCTTAATTTGTTTAGATAATGTGGAGAGATTCCACCCAATGCTTCCTGAAGCATCTCCCACAAGTCGGATTGGCACTTCAAACGTACCATACCAATAGAGTTGAGATCCAGTGATTGTGCTGGCCACTCCCTTTTAGACAGAATACCAGCTGTCTGCTGACAGCTGAATAGTTCATGCAAAGTTTGGAGCTGTGCTTTGGGACATTGTCCTGTTGGAAGAAGAAATGATCTCCAATCTACCGCCATCCACACGGTATGGCATGGCAAAATGGAGTGATAGCCTTCCTTATTTAAGATTTCCCTTTTAACCTGTACAAATCTCCTACTTCACCACCACCAAAGCACCCCCAGACCATCACATTGCCTCCACCATGCCTGACAGTAGGCATCAAGCACTCCTTCTGCATTTTTTCATTTGGTCTGCAGCTTACACATTTTCTTCTTTGTTATCTGAACACCTCAAACGTATTTGTCTGTCCATAACTTTTTTTTCCAATCTTCCTCTGTCCAGTGTCTGTGTTATTTTGCCTATCTTAATGTTTTCTATTTATTGGCCATATAAAAAATGTTTGCAACTCTGCCTAGAAGGCCAGCATCCTGGAGTTGCCACTTTGCTGTTGAAATTTAGACCGGAGTTTTGCAGGTATTATTTAATGAAGCTGCCAGCTGAGGACATGTGAGGCATCTGTTTCTCAAACTAGACACTCTAATGTAATTGTCCTCTTGCTTAGTTGTGCCCCGAGGCCTCCCACTCCTCTTTCAATTCTTTTTATTGCTATTTTCATCAGTAGGTTTTCAGCAGTGCTAACATAACTGCAAAATGTTTTTCAAAAGATTACTGTATTTCTGATACATTTTATGTTATTTCAATACTGTTGGAAATGCATTGCAAGTGAAATACCCTTGACTATTCGGTGTCTCCAAACTTTGTCTGTACTGTGTGTACATATACTGCTCAAAAAATTAAGGGAACACTTAAACCACACATCGGGTCTTGATGAACATAATATATTAAAGATCCATTTTGTTGAGAACAAAATGACGTAACAACAGTTAATGGAAACTAAAATCGCCAACCAATTTAGAGTTGGATTCAAACCCCAAAACTCCAAACCGAAAATCTAAATAAACAATTAAATTCACAGACTGTTCCAACTTGCATACATTTCATCACGGCAACTCATAATGTGACTCAGTGTGCATTGCCCCTGCATGCCTGTATGCACTCCTGACAACATCTGGACATGCTCCTGATGAGACAGCGATGGGTGTCTAGGGGGATCTCCTGGATGTGTTTCAGGCAGCATAACGTTTACAATACGCTGGAGGTCATTTTGTAGGTCTCTGGCAGTGCTCCTCCTGTTCCTCCTTGCACACAAAAAGCAGCCACTGATCCTGCTGCTGGGTTGATGCCCTTCTATGGCCCTGTCCAGATCCTTGTGTAATGACCCGTCTCTTGGTATCTCCTCTATGCTCTTGAGACTGTACTTGGAGACACAGCAAACCTTCTCGCGACAGCATGTATGGCTGTACCATCCTGGAGGAGCTGGACTGCCAGTGCAACCTGAATGGGCAGCATGCACCCCGTCATACTACCAGTAGTAAAAAGACAATAGCAAAACTAGAGAAAAAACAAGAAAAATAAGGAGAGCACATGTCTGTGGCCACCCCCTGCAAAACCACTACCTTTTTAGGGGGTTTTCTTTTGCCGCCCACTGCACCAGTTGTTACTTTCATTTGCACCAAAACCGGTAACATGGATCCACAATCGCTTAATCATTAGTGTTCCCTTATTTTTTAGAGCAGTGTATATATAACACACAATACGGTGCTAAAGTCTTAGGCCCTTGAAATTTGAACTAATGTTCAAATTGTGCATGTATTTGGGTAGAGTTTATTTGCAAAAAAATCTTATTTAGACTTTTTGGTGTTTAAATAATAGGTGCTTCCATGTTAAGGTTTATTATTGTAACAATCATAGTTACCAGGAGAATAAAATCCAGGTCGGTACTGAGTATGTTGAGGAATCAAGCTGTTGAACTTGGGCCCAAGGTTGGGTAAGCTTTGTGAACCCTCCGGGATGTGTAAAGGGGCTGGACTTGACTGCATAATATAAGAGGTTTCTGAAGGGAACCGGTGGATGACAGACATGGGGATACCCTTATCTGTGTAAAAGGTGGTAGGGGAGGGGGCCCCCCCATGATCCATGATCCAGCTGCAAGGTGGGATTGGGGTTCGATCATAATCCTTCACAGGCTGGGTTCTGCTTTGGTGGTACTGTTGGTAAGGAGAGGGTTGGTGCAATTGACCAACAAACATGGAACCTGTGGAAAAATAAAACGATTGAAAAATTCTGTATCATGGCTGTGTAGAATCTTGCCACTAAACAATAACAGAACTTCTCTCCTCCTCATTTTCCCTCACCGAACGAAGCCGATATATGTATTAGCTAGTCCAGTGTGGTTTAAGGTGGAAAGGACAATACTGCGAGTGTCTAAAGCGTAAAGAGATTACAAGCCAAAGGAAACTGATAGATGGTCCGGCAAGAAAGTTTAAATGGGTAATATGTCTTTGAAACATTATCTTAAATAATTTACCGTACATATTGTCCCTTTATTAAGGCAGGGATAGAAATGCATTCCATTTACTTCCATTTGTTGTAAATATAGTGTGATTGACAGTTTGAATTAACCTCTTTTCTCTCCTCTTTTCCCCTCTTTGCCTTTGTCCTCCCCACCTTCAGCTGAGAGTCGATGGAAACGATTTGCCGCAGGCCGGCAGTTCACTTCTAGGCCAGCTTCCATTTTTGCCTTATTTTTGCTTGTCAGCCTTTTTAGATTCACCAGCAGTTCGGGACGACCTTGTTTGAAGTTGGGGTTGTGGAAGTGGTGTTGTATCCCGTCAGTTGAGCCATTATTCTTCTCAGAGGCCCCAGGGCCATGCACCACCTTCCTGAACCCATAAAGATTCAGCTGCCGGTTGAAACTTGTGAAGTTGGTCGTTTTAAAAATGTCAATTGTGTCAAACGTTTGCTTATGAGGTGACAGCAGCTCTGCTTCAAACAACTGCTGGTCGATAATAAAACCCTCACCACAAGGATCCCAACGTATTGATCGATTTTTGGGGTTATTCACCAGGCGCCACAGTTTCGCGGGGAAGTTGTTGGGATTGATAGGGATGAGTGTCTCTTCGAGCTCCATATTTCCAACTGGTTGTAATAAGAAATACAGTAATTCACTATTTATCAAGTGCATATTGGTACTTTAGCAAATACAAATATATAACGCTAGATTAGTTTGACCACGAGTCCAAAGTGTTTTCGTTCTGAATAAAATCGTCAAAAATGCAATAAACGTTAGCTAGCTAACTGAAATTAGCAAACCACTGCTACTGCTAGCTAGGTAAGGTTTCTGTAGCGTTATATAGCTACGCTACAGTAGCTTTTACATAGCTACCTACAGAAGCTACGTATTCGTTGTCAAATATAAATTGAATCAAATAACAGTTTAACTGACTTCTAAATTAGAAGGTATTTAGCAGAAAGATATTTACATTTAGCTAGTTATGTACCGTAATTCTAGTTTTTTCTTCCTGCAATACCGGTACCTTAGTCTCCCTTATATCCTCAGAACCGTTGAAAGTATTCCCGTTAGAACGGTTAGAGCTGTTGGAGCGCGTTTAAATGAACTCCACTCAAAATCCGCAGTCCACGAGCCTGAATCAAAGACAATGGAAAATCGAGATAACGTTCGCGAGCTGACAAAACTGCTTCCAAGAATGTTGGATTTACTGCGCAGTACCAAGAAATGGGTTTCAAACGTTATCACATCCAGTATATTGATACATTGCAGGTGCCTACAGTGTAAAACCTCAAAAAGCTAGATCACCAATTTGGAGAAGATAACATTTTGCTCCACTGTATTGTCCGAGCGGGTCAATACTTTTACAGCAACTGTATGTTTCATAAAAAATCGGCATATTGGCAGAGGTATTAACAGGTTTGGACAAAATGTATTTTAGAATAAACTTATATTTTTTCAGTTGATTCTACTGAATGTAGAACCTAAATAGTTCCCCCGGCAGGCCCCCTAGTACAGGAACCTAAATAGTTCCCCTGGCATGCCCCCTAGTACAGGAACCTAAACAGTTCTCCCGGTAGGCCCTGGAAGATGCCACAATGGTAGATGAAGGGTCAATCAGAAGATAGTGCTGGCCAGTCCACGGTTGATGGCGAATCAGCTTGCATCCAAGGACCAGGAGAGGGTAGCGGCCCTGGGGCAGGACACTAGAATGAGGCTGATTCACTTGTGACCTTTGTAACATTGTCCGCTGGATAGTCTGCTCCACTAGTGACTGGTGTAGATGGCTGCCACGTGGACCAGACAAGTGACCACTCATAGGTCTGTCGGGGTTCTGGTTGCTGCTAGCAAGACAATGCTAAATAGCTTCAGGGAACGTTTGCGAATGTCGTTGAGTGCCCCAGCCTAAGCCTGGACTGGAATGCCATCAATCCCATTTTGGGAGACCTGAAGATCTCAGTTTAACAATGCTCCTCAGCCAATCGTACAGAGCTTGAGAGGATTTACAAGGATGAATGGGAGAAAATACCTAAATCCAGATGTGCAATGCTTGTTGTGGCCTACCAAAATAGACCCAAAGCTGTGATGGCTACCAAAGACAATTCTAAAAAATATATTACTGAAGAATACTTATTTCCATGAAATATTTAAGTTTTTCTATTTGTCTTTATGGCATTTTGTGTATAGATTGATTGATTAATAAATAAATTATAAATGCTGGGTCTGTAACACAACACAATGTTGACAACACAAAGGGAATGGGTCTGAATACTTTCTGAAGGCACTTTAATTTGAGGCTATTGTTGTGTCCGGTGGTCATATTGACTAGTGAACAGTGAATAGTAACCACATACTGTCCAAAAATAGGTCACCCATAAAAATATAGTTCATTACAGACTAATATTAATTGTACAGTTAAAGAAATATTAGTCAATAAAGACAAGGTATTCAAAGCGGTCGATTAAAGTATAAAAAGTGGTTAATGCTATAAGTCAAACAGGACGCGAAGTAGGCATGAGACCCTGAGGTTTTCCGCAAATGATGACGTATTTATCCCTCGCCGGAATAGTATCGGAACCCTTGAAGCTACAAACAACTAAAACTGTTGTTTTTATTATTTCAACTGATAAATTCGTCAGATTTTTTTTGTATCGGTCCCGATGGCTTTGGAGACTTGTCCCAAGGATCTGCGCCACTTGAGGGCATGCCTTCTTTGCTCTCTTGTGAAGGTAGCTCAATATAATTACTAGCTAGCTAGCTAGCAAATGCATTAGCATAGTCGACCAGTCGCTTTCAACTGGTAGGGCATTCATTTGTAGAATATTGTTTACTTAAGGTTTTGAAATTTAGGTAAAAATTGTGTAATATTCACTTAGTTTTCTTTTACACAGACTATTGATCAGTTTGAATATGATGGATGTGACAACTGTGAGTCGTATCTTCAGATGAAGGGGAATCGAGAAATGGTCTATGAGTGTACAAGTTCCTCGTTTGATGGGTAAGTTCTCTAACTGTAATTAATGCTTTCTTCCAAATCACTTTGATTTAGAAGAAATGTGCTTAAGTTGTCTTGTTAAAGTCGTCCCATTTGAACGTCACAATTTGCATTCTATTTGTAGTCCGTCATGTGAAGTAACTAAAACGCTGATGGTGCCTCATTCAATAGACCTACAATCTCCTGCTGGTGTAATCTTGATCAGGCCACTTAATTCCTCTCCAAGTAAGCCACTGTATAAACTCAATAGCCTCTCCATTGGGAAGCCTGCTGAATGTGCCGGCATTTTATCCAGCTTTGAATCACTAAACAAGGGGCTCGGGTGGAAACCTGCCCACAAGTAACAAATATTATGGATTGTTGGCCATCCTTAGAATATATTGTACAGAAACAAACGTTTCTAACCATAAATCAACACTGGCAGGCAAACTTCAGATGTAATTGAGTGCCATTTACAGACACACCTTGTTGGGTTTGTTTACAGAGTCATAGCCATGATGAGTCCTGAGGACAGCTGGGTGGCAAAGTGGCAAAGAATCAGTAAGTTTGTTGTTGTCTCAGTTGCATCCTGGTTAGTTTCTTTCAGAGTTGTTTTGTTTTATTTTATTCTATTGCAATTTTATACTGTGAGAATGCAGATAGCTGAGTGGTTGGAGCTGAGGAATCCACTGCTGTGCTGTTAAGCAAGTCACTTTACCCAAAGTGATTTTGTACATCACCTTGTATGTCTGCTTAAATGTACATTTCATATTTATAACAGATATGTGTTGTTTATCCAAGTAAATTAGTTATTTGTGCTTATATTTTATGTATGGCTGGCCTCTGAAGTTCCACAATTATGGCTTTGTAAGGGACATGATTTGCAGAATGAGTTGTATAGTATCACCTATAATGTATAAACAAACGCTGTTTGTTTTTTCTTTCCTGTTTAGGTAACTTCAGGCCAGGGGTTTATGCTGTGACCGTGACTGGGCGGTTACCTCCCGGTATGTCTCATTCAAAGGCAGTTCAAGTATATTCTCAAAAGACTAATATGGGAGCTATTGAGACCTTCACTTATTTGGCTGTAAGGGTGTTTCCTCAAGAAAAGAAATTCTGAATCTATTTGGATTCTTACATTTCTGTCAATTAATGTAAAAGCTAAATGTAATTGTCCTCTCCTTATCTTCTCAATAGGACTGTTAGGATACGCTGCTATTGTTGGTAATGTGATATTTCAAAAATGAAATATTGATATCATGTTAACAATGCACATATGATATGCCAATATCGTATTTGCTTGGCAAAAATGACACACTGGCATTTTAATGAATGTGAATATGCACCATTTCCGTGGCCTATTCATTATGGGTTGTATTTGAAATGAATTTGACTGACAGCATTTTTCCCATAAATTCTCGGAAGACGTTACGATAATGCTGTTATTGTAAATCATTTGGGCCACAATAATCGTGTAGTAAAAATCTGATCACAACAGCCCTACTGCTCAAAATCCATTGGAAGAGAGGGCATGGAAAGTATGCAATTTAGATCTTTCCATTGAATACCATGTTCTGAATACTTCTCAATGTTGTTCGCCCTTCTGTTTTGCAGGGGTGGTGAGAGAGCTGAAGAGCAGAGGAGTGATCTACAAATCCAGAGACACTGCTGTGAAGACATAAGACAATCATGGCAGGACAATGCAAAAAAACAGAAAGAAATCCCGTCACCACAAGCCTGTTGAGATGGAGGTTGTGGATAGTAGTTTTTTTTTATGCCGAACACAAATGTCTGTATTTTTTGTTTTGCAGCACCTCACAGCTGTCTTGTTGTTCCTTTTTTGAAAGTGTATGTTTGTTAATTGTTTTGAATGGGAATGGTTCACTGTCATGCATGGCTTTAATTCCTTGCAATGATTTAATGTACTGAGTTGGAGTGTTTATTTTATTCATCTTTATAATAAACTCTCTTGTACAAAAACAATACGGTCTTTGAGTTCACATCACTCGATTGAACAGTACAGCCTCAGCCCCATGTACCGCAACACTATACATGGCCACAAGGGGGAGCTGTCTAGGCAATCAAATAAAATATGTTTTCTTTTTGAAGAATGGTGCGATATCCCACTACACACAGATCAGTACTGATTAGACGGCATTTCAAAAATTGTAGGTTTCCTGAAGAAATACTCCTGACATTTCCACCTTTCCACCCCTGTACTTAGCTTCTGAAATGAAAGCCTGACAAAGTAAAAAAACAGGTGATGCAGTGTGGGTGATTTTGTCTTCATCAGAGGAACCACGGCACCAGTTGTACACGGACTATGGACACCCAATGACAGCCAACACCATGGTCCTTTTAGCGGACAGATGCAGGTGTCACATCCTGTTCATAGTAAAAAATGTGAAACTCATTTTGCCCTATGTAGGCCTGTGAATCACTGCAGAACAGCCTAACTGCCTGGCCCTAACCATTATTAGTGGGTGTCTCGAGAGGGGGTTCGTAGGGTATTAACCTGGAAGGAAAATTGTGTTCTTACTATTGTAGGGTAATTTAGGCTGAGATTCATTCATCCTAAACCAGCTACTTCTAATAGTGAAAAGTGAACACATGTCAGGGGGTATCCCAATATTTACACTAGTTGCCATTTGGCCTATTTGTCTGGTATATGCCTTACATTAGTCATTGCTCATTTTTTTGTACCTATAGCCCTCAAAACATGTAACAGGGAGGAGAGGGTATTGCGGATGTGTTAACGATACCTAGCTTTCTTCTTAAACGATTAACACACAAATGTGTTAGAGGTACCTAGCTTTCTGCTTCAACAATTAACACACTAATGTGTTAGAGGTACCTAGATTTCTGCTTAAACGGTTAACACACTAATGTGTTAGAGGTACCTAGCTTTCTGCTTAAACGGTTAACACACTAATGTGTTAGAGGTACCTAGCTATCTGCTCAATGGTTTAAACACAGATGTGTTAGAAGTTAACAGTTAACATGCTGGACATGTTAAACAGTTAACACACAGCTCATACACCCATCAATACCACTCAAGAGTTGTTAAACAGTTAACACAATGCTCTAACAGACATCCTTCGGTTCCACTCAAGACACGCCACCAGAGGTCACTTTTCCTCAGGGAAAGTAGCCATTCCTTCAGCTGTGGCTAAAGGGGATCCCAATTGTAATCTTAGAAGGCCAATTCCTGTGAGATACAATGCTGCAGTAGGTCCACAATTTACACTGTTGTTTCCATATCACATTGAGTGTTTCCTGGAATCACATTTAATGAGGATCTCCATTCAATCTTTCTCCCGACATACATGAGCATGTGCAGGCTAATGTCTTTGCTGGCTGAGGCGTTGGGGTCATCAGGAACCCACTTGAACCAAACTGGCTTCACTTTAAAGGCAAACCAGCAGTGAGATGCTGGGTTATATGGTGGAGGTTTTAATGTACTCCTGAA
This sequence comes from Novumbra hubbsi, assembly GCA_016801125.1. Taxonomy (NCBI): domain Eukaryota; kingdom Metazoa; phylum Chordata; class Actinopteri; order Esociformes; family Umbridae; genus Novumbra; species Novumbra hubbsi. The sequence continues at coordinate 15,529 of JACXGK010009395.1, forward strand.
AACTAGGCGATGACGAACTTTGGGTTGTAAGTCCACATGAGCTTGTCTGATTTCAAAATGGGGTCGGAAGACGAACTGGAGAAAGAAATGGTCAGGCACATAGAACTGGGGCTTTGTAAGTACCTCAGATAGCTGTGAAATGCAGCTGGAACAAAAAGAGCGGTTACTGTTTTCTGCCCGCAAACGACACTCTGAAAACATATAAGACAGTTTCCTTGACAAAAGTGGCAGTATAACAGACTTGGAGAGAATGAACATCACCAATTAATCAGAGGCACCTTTAATCACTAAGCTCTCTATTCACTCAGAACATCACTTGGTTTAATAAATCTGCTAGTGCTAGACTACATACAGGACAGAAAGCACAACTTCTACGCAAAGTTAGCATACACTAATTTAAAATGTGTGGTGAGTGGTGAAAGACAACAAACGTCATGTGAAAAATTATGGACACCCTATGACATATTTAGTTATTTTTTAATAAATATGGACATATCATATATTGTTTGATCTTCTTTCAAACAATATCTATAGATAAAGGTGATGTAATTTAACCAAAAACAACAACATTTAACCATGATATCATTTATTTAACAGAAGATTTACAAAGATGCTATTTCCTAATGAGAATGATATTGCCCCCTTTGGCTGAAATAACCTCAATAAGAAATGTCCTATTACTGTCTACCAGTCTCAGACATTGACTGAGAGAAAGGATTCCCATTCTCCATGCAGATTGTTTTCAGCTGTGTGATGTTTGAGGAGTTTCTTGCATGCACAGCCCGTTTGAAATCAACCCACTGTATCTCAGTAGGATTAAGATCCAGGCTTGGACTTAACCATTCCAGAACTCTCCATTTCTTTCATTTGAGTCATTCCTTGGTGGATTTACTGGAATGTTTTGACATGAATGTACATGTTTTTCTTCTTTTTTATTTTATTTTAAGTGTGCTAAGCAATGAGTATTATTCACAATAACACAAGAGCAATTTCTATGGATAAAATCTGACAAAATGTAATTTACTGGCCCAACACAGTTCACCACTAGGCTATCCTGTCACCCCATATGAATGGCGAGTATGTTACATACAGTTGGTGGACATGTTTACAGTTTAAGTCTAGTGTGTACGGATGCCAAGAGATTTGATGGCAGTCGTGGGGGACAGATGACCAGTTGCACTATCTGTACTTTACTGATGCATTTTACACCTTCTGTCAGATTTAAATAGAGCAAATCAATAAAAAAGTATCGCAGAGTGGAATTACTGGACCAAAAGGTGTGAGAACCCCTTCCCTGGGATATGTTTCTATTGTTATCACATTTCCACTCTGTTAAAGGGGATCTCACATAGAACAACACAGCCTTTTGCCACCCCCCCTCCCCCCTTTAAGAATATTATTGTTAAATGAACATGAAATATGCCCAACATTTGATCTTATTTTGGATTACTAAAGATAAGTATTTGGACAACATATTTGATGCCAAATGTAACTTGACAGATAGTGGTGAATGTACGTTTCGGCATCGCTGACTTCCTGGGCTGTTGTGTAAAACCACAGGTGTGATAAACAGTTTGCGCGCAGCCTCACCCGGTTACAGGAGCACGCACACCAGAGTGCAGAATAGGGCCTTCAACTCTCGTGCACATACACAAACCACAGTTCCTTTAGCAAGCCAAAGAGCTGCCTTAAACAGCCCGCCAAAATGATAAAATGTCTAATTGTCGACACTGAGGAGTAGACGCATTGAGCAGAACAGGACTGAGTCGAACGTAAGATGTTCATTCATAAGCTCCATTGCTTATCAATGAACTTGAATCCATTAACCACAGACCAGAAGTGTATTACCAGAAACAGGCCTAACAGTTTTTTATCTTGAAATGAACAGTTGTTCTTTGAGTATGGCTAAGTTCTTTTTAAAGGGAAATTTAGGGTGTCTTGAAGTTCTTCCATAGTGACATTCTTAAGGTGTCATTAAGTTCGTCAATAGTCACATTCTCAAGTACTTGAAGGGTTGTCATATTCAAAGTGCCTTAATGTTCTTAATAATCTGTTTCCTACAGTACTGGCCTACCTGACAAAACATCCTCTTTATTTTAATCAGACCAGTCCAACATACTTCTGCATACTCTTTCTGTAATAAAAAGGGAAGTGTATTCAGATCACTTGATAAAGCTGCCTTACCAGAGCAGATAGTTGCAAAGCTCTCTGAACAACAAGCATTGGTGGTCAGGGATGGTTGCTAGTCAAATGTGAATGTTCTTCAACCCGCCTTGTGGTTTCACTTCAGCTTCTTCTGGCAGGGGATGGGTGGCTGAGGTCACTGAAGGCTTCCAATTCAGCGATTCTCAACCTGTGGTCCGCGGACCAATGGCGTTCAGCGGGGAGATGCAAATGCTTAGAGAAATGACTTCAAGTTGTTTGGTTTTCTTTGAAGGCTTTTTTTGCTCCAAGAATATATTGTAGAAATGCATGTTATTGTTAGTAGTAATGATTGCCTTTGTGTTTCGTTCACTGAGGTAATGTGCTGTAAATAGACATTTTATTTTAAATAATTAAAGAACTCCATAAATGGTTGTCCTCAAGAACATTTTACAGTGTCTTGGTGGTCTCTGGAAGACCTGTTTTGGGTGAGTACACACTCAACTTATTACTACCAATGGTTGTCGCCACTATTGTAGTACGTCCTCAAGGATTTTTGTATGGTCCATGGGCGTAGTGTGATCTAAATAATTTTTGTATGTTCTATGTGTGTAGTATATTTCCTATCCAATTTAGCATTGCTCTACTTAGGCAGAGACTACAATAGTTGTACAGTTCTGAGTCATTTCCTGAAACCAGTTGGAAACACAATGCAGAACTGCGCAGTGAGTAAAATCAAAACTGGCAAATCCTTTGATCAGCACTGTGGTACAGAAACCCTTGTCAACCAGGTAGGCGCTGTTCGCCTGGAAGTCTCATCATGCGTTCCACACCACCCACTTGCGGATGGCACAACCCCTGTGGTTAATGAGGTCATCAGACTCCGCCTCCCTTAAGCAAAGGAAATCGCGCTCTCTTTTGTCTGTCTGTCCCAAGGCCACATGGGGCTAGTAGGCCAGGCCTCATTGGTGGCTGATGATTGGTTTTGCCCTTATTTGGACATGTCTAACGTCTATCAACATCTCGAAGGGCATGTATCACCTCAATCTATCGTCGACGGGACTTTGCAGATACACCTCATATTGGCCTTATTTATTTATATTTTGCTGAGGTTGGGTTATCTGCCAAACGTCAGCGCGGTAAAAACAGAAAGGAAACAGGCTTCTGCAAATATCTTACATAACGGCCGATACGGTCTCCTGTCGTTTTGGGCTTAATCTGTGGCAGCTTGTAGGGAGGGATATAAAGAGAACAATGCAAGCAGAGAGGGTGACTCTGAACATCACAACAGCAGCACACATTGAAACACACGCACGCATTTACATGAACTGTTGCTCGTGACTGTTTCATAATGGATGATGAAACTTCCTCCTTTTAGGAGTAGCTCTTACTGGCCAAATAAATGTCTGTCACTGTATTTGTGGGTTTTGTCATTGTGTTGTATCATCTAAGACACATCTAAAGTACCTGGTGTACAGTGGAGATTACATGATACATGATTCAGTTCTAGTCTTTATAAATGACTGAGAACCTATTGTCAGTACGATTATTTTAGCAATCGTGTTCTCTCCACCAATGTGTAACCTTTGCGTGCTATTTAACACACATGCTGTCTTTCTGTAACAAAACAATACAGTAACCTAAATACTTTTGCATTTAAGTAATTTAGCAGAGCTATATTTAACTCTTATCCATCTTACTATGGGCTATTGAATGTATTACAAAAGTCATTTTGTGGACAGCGTGAATATTGTTGTGAATATTGCGTGAATATTGTAACAGTGAAAGGAGATGTTTCTTATACTTTATAGTTTCATCTGAGCCATTGAATGAATTGTTTTCTTTAGTTGTCATTTTTGGTTGAGTTGGAGAACACATGATGTGCACATTTCGTCTATCTTCCAATTACTTTACTGACAGCTACTTAACTAAGGTGTACTTACTAACCAGTGAGTTGTGTTTTTCCACCAAGCTGGATATTTTAGGAGAGATCTGGATTAGAGCGTTAGTTAAATTACAACAATAAGAAATGTACCGGCCGTGGTTGGGGGATACAAGGGCTAAAGCTAGCTGCAGCGTGAGGTGCCAGTGCTTCCACAATGACACCTTATGCGCCAACTGACATAGAGATCAATGCGCCAACTGACATAGAGATCAATGCACCAACTGACATAGAGATCAATGCGCCAACTGACAGAGATCAATGCACCAACTGACATAGAGATCAATGCGCCAACTGACATAGAGATCAATGTGCCAACTGACATAGAGATCAATGTGTCAACTGTCTAACTGGCTTGCTCAGATGTAATGCACTACATAGTGATCAGTGTGCCAACTGACATATAGATCAATGTGCCAACTGAGTTTCACAGTCTTACGAGCCTGCTCAGATGTAACGCACTCGATAGTGATCAGTGTGCCAACTGA